>WNWK01007198.1:47500-96674 GCA_009830355.1 Cherax destructor | reverse complement strand
ATATAATGACTGGACACTTTCCATCAACTTCCCTTACCGCTTGAAGTGTGTGGACTTCCTCTCATCTCCTTTCTTTCTTTCTTCTTTTGTTCTTTCCTTCCTCTCATCTCTACTTCCTTTCTTTCTTTCCTTCCTTCCTTTCCTCCTTCCTTCTTTACTTCCTTTCATCTCTTCTTTCCTTCCTTCCTTCCTCTCATCTCTTCCTTACTTTCTTTCTTTTTTCCTTCCTTCCTTCTGGTATCCTGGGCATTGCTTTCGGTCACAAACTCCTCAAAACCATGAAATTCATCTTCAGAGACACTTCCATCTGTGTTAGAGCTATCATTGAGGAAGAAAACAGTCCCAGATGCGCCGGGGAGTCAGATAATTCTTACCGCTAGGCATGCTGAACAAGGACTACTGAAATGGCGTTCCCACAATGCACCACTGGCTGCCCGATTTTTTTTATACTGCGCACACTGACCACACAGACCCATTCTCTCACATGTAGGCCTACCAGCTTTCTCCTGTTTGATTTGAGGCCGCTAGAATTTAGGCGTATAGATACGTCCGAAACAGTGGCTCGTAAGACGTATATATACGACCGAAACAGTCAAAGGGTTAAGGGTTAAATGTTCAAGTAACTTGTAATTCTTTTAAGAGTAATAAGTAATATTTCAGTGATAAAGATAAAACCATTTATCTTGTGGGGTTCGAGAGATATATAGGTTGTCAAAGGACACACTCTGTAGGATGGTTACGGTATATTAACGGAGTCTGAGAGGAGGAGTACCCGGCACGTCTGTCCAGCTTTATGTCGGCCTAGAAGTGAGGGCGAGGCCTCTGACATAGTAGCCACATGGAGCGGGAGCTCTGATGTCACAGTAACAAGGGAGCATACAGGTAACGTCTGGGGTTACTATACTGTAATACACTACACAAGTGTATACATATTTACTGACACGACAGCTCGGCCATGTTACGTATGACATCTCGGCATACTAGACAACTCTATAGGCTGAACAGACAGGTGCACTGGGGTGAATCTATACAATAGCAAACACATTATAACTTAGAACTAATCAAGATTAATCTTACTATCACACTTCTTGAGTTAATGGTTCTTAAGAGAATTTTAATGGATCTTGAGATAATGCATTATATACAGTGGACCCCCGGTGTTCGTCCATTTTTCGTAACAGAATGCTGCTCAAGTGCCATTACCAACCGAATTTATTCCCTTAAGAAATAATGTAAAGTAGACTAGTCCTTTTAGACCCCCAAAACTACACTTATAAAAGCATTTAAAAATACACTTACATAAAGGGAGTGTTTTGAGCAGGACGAACACCGGGGTCCACTGTATATATATATATATATATATATATATATATATATATACAGTGGTACCCGACTTACGATGGTCCCCAAACTCACCCTTTTATGTAAGTTTATTTTTTAAATGCTTGTAAGTGTAATTTTGGGGGTCTAAAGACTAGTCTATTTTACATCATTTCTTATGGAGATAAATTCGTTTGGTAATGGCACTTGAACAGCATTCTGGAATGAAAAAATATCGTAAGTCGGGGTACCACTGTATATATATACAGTGGTACCTCGACTTACGATGGTCCCCAAACTCACCCTTGTATGTAAGTTTATTTTTTTAAATGCTTTTGTAAGTGTAATTTTGGGGGTCTAAAAGGACTAGTCTATTTTACAACATTTCTTAAGGAGATAAATTCGTTTGGTAATGACACTTGAACAGCATTCTGGAATGAAAAAATATCGTAAGTCGAGGTACCACTGTATCTCCATGGGGAAGTGGAACAGAATTCTTCCTCTGTAAGCCATGCATGTCGTAAAAGGCGACTAAAATTCCGGGAGCAAGGGGCTAGTAACCCCTTCTCCTGAATAAATTACTAAATGTAAAAGGAGAAACTTTCGTTTTTCCTTTTGGGCCACCCTGCCTCAGTGGGAAACGGCTGACGTGTTGAAAAGAAAGAAATATATATATATATATATATATATATATATATATATATTTATATACAGTGGTACCTCGAGTTACGATATTTTTTCGTTCGAGAATGCTGTTCAAGTGCCATTACCAAACGAATTTATCCCCATAAGGAATAATCTAAAATAGACTAGTCCTTTAACACCCAGAAAAAATATACCTACAGAAGCATTTAAAAAAATAAACTTACATAAAAGGGCGATTTTGGGGACCATCGTAACTCGAGGTACCACTGGGGAAGTGGAACAGAATTCTTCCTCTGTAAGCCATGCGTGTTGTAAGAGGCGACTAAAATGCCGGGAGCAAGGGGCTAGTAACCCCTTCTCCTGTATATACATTACTAAATGTAAAAGGAGAAACTTTCGTTTTTCCTTTTGGACCACCCTGCCTCGGTGGGAAACGGCCGACATGTTGAAAGAAAGAAAGAAATACAGTGGTACCTCGACTTACGATGTTTTTTCATTCCAGAATGCTGTTCAAGTGCCATTACCAAACGAATTTATCTCCTTAACCCTTTGGGGGTCCAAGGGGTCTCTCTGAAACTCGTTCTCAGGGTCCACGAATTTAAAAAAAAAAAAAAATTATTTTTTCTTATGGAATGATAGAGAATCTTTTTCCGATCATAACGCCACAAAAATTATGAAATTTGATCGAAAACTAACGGAATTATGCTTTCGAGAAATTAGCGGTAGTCATGACACTTACGCATCGGCGATTTCGCCCACTTTGAGCCCTATTTTCGGCACATTCCAATGTTTCAGTCTACTAAAATTATAGCTATTTCGCTAGAACTCTATTTCTTCTATCGATTGAGTACAAGAAACCGCCTATTTACCAATTTCAACTATCCAAAATAGTGGTCAGAAAATGGCAATTTGGCCAATTTCACACAAATTTCAAACGATGCCAATTTCAAAATAGGGTCCATAATAAACAAGGCAGACATTCCTGGCACTAAAATAACATCTTCTCTGTTCATTAGTCACGTCTCCAGGCCCCTCTTACATTACTTTTGCTTTCCATTTTGAATTTTGATTCTCACAAAAAAATAGAAGATTTACTGTTATGTATACAACTGCATCATTGTAAAAATGGTATAAATAATATCAGAGCACTTGTGCATGAATATTAGACTCGCCAGTTGATGTGTATTGGACGCATGGTGTGATTTGTTTACTCTTGAACATCGTCAAAATCGAACATTTTCGCTACTTTGAGCTCAATTTCAAGGTACTTGTTATTGTCAAACCAATCAAAATCATCTCTATTTCTGTAATATATCTTCCATTCTATCAAATGAGACCAAGAAAACGAGAATACAAAAATAAATACCATACGAAAATAGTCTGCAAAGTCGCTGTTTTAAACCAAAAACACGGTCAGTTTTTTTCTTTCCTCATTATGCACTGTGTGGTGCAGGAATTTTTTTATACTGCGCACACTGACCGCACAGACCCATTCTATCACATCTAGGCCTAACAGCCTGTTTCTGCTTTATTTGAGGGCGCTAGAATTTAGGCGTACTAGTACGTCAATAACCCCAGTGCGTAAGACGTACTAGTACGACCAAAACCCCGAAAGGGTTAAGAAATGTTGTAAAATAGACTAGTCCTGATAGACCCCCAAAATTACACTTACAAAAGCATTTAAAAAAATAAACTTACATAAAAGGGTGAGTTTGGGGACCATCGTAAGTCGAGGTACCACTGTATATATATACAGTGGACCCTCGGTTAACGAAATTAATCCGGTCCAGGAGCTATTACTTAATCTGAATCTTTCGTTATCTGAAACCTTATTTCCCATAATAAATAATGTAAATACAATTAATTCGTTCCACAAAAAAATAATCACTCAAAAAAACAAAAAACAATAACATTTACTTACCTTTATTGAAGAGTTGCAAGCATCTGGAAGGTAGAGTTGCTGACAGGGGCAGGGTGTTAATGGTTGGAAGGGAAATCCCCCTCCAAAAGGACTTTAGGTAACAAGTCCCTCTCTGGGGTTACTTCCCTTCTTTTTCTTTTATTGCATGAATGCTACACTCCCTGCATGCCTGCTACACTCCCTGCATGCCTGCTACACTCCCTGCATGCCTGCTACACTCCCTGCATGCCTGCTACACTCCCTGCATGCCTGCTACACTCCCTGCATGCCTGCTACACTCCCTGCATGAATGCTACACACTCTGCATGAATGCTACACTCCCTGCATGAATGCTACACTCCCTGCATGAATGCTGCACTCCCTGCATGAATGCTACACTCCCTGCATGAATGCTACACTCTCTGCATGAATGCTACACTCCCTGCATGAATGCTACACTCCCTGCATGAATGCTACACTCCCTGCATGAATGCTGCACTCCCTGCATGAATGCTACACTCCCTGCATGAATGCTACACTCCCTGCATGCCTGCTACACTCCCTGCATGCCTGCTACACTCCCTGCATGCCTGCTACACTCCCTGCATGAATGCTCACACTGCATAGTCACCTCTGCATGAATGCTACACTCCCTGCATGAATGCTACACTCCCTGCATGAATGCTACACTCCCTGCATGAATGCTACACTCCTGCATGAATGCTACACTCCTGCATGAATGCTACACTCCTGCATGAATGCTACACTCCCTGCATGAATGCTACACTCCCTGCATGAATGCTACACTCCCTGCATGAATGCTACACTCCCTCCATGAATGCTACCACTGGGGTGCCACTAGGAAGCTTCTTTGGACCCATGGTGACTTATTTCACAGTGACAATCACTAAACCACCAAAAAAGACACCAAATATATTGTGAATCTTTGAAAGAGCGCGCTAGGTAATGTTCTCTCAATGGTAAACAACGCTTCACTGGTGTCCTGCGCTTGCGCGGAGCAGGCGGACATGTCTAATACCTTTCGGTAACCGAGGAATTTTTCGCTAACCGATTCCGAAAAAAGCTTACGTTTTCCGAAACTTTCGTTAACGGGACCTTTCGTTAACCGAGGGTCCACTGTATATCATTTAGATCATATGAAGTTAGTATGTGACGAAGACGAAGTCCCTGACAACCAGACTGTTGTGACTGACAATGATAATCTGTCTGACCCTGTACCTTCAACTTCTAGTAGTGAGTCAGAGGAACAACCTGATTGTCGTTACTCCTTGCATATATATATATATAAATATATATATATATATATATATATATATATATATATATATATATATATATATATATATATATATATATATATATATATAAATATATATATATATATATATATAATATATATATATATATATATATATATATATATATATATATATATATATATATATATACACATACATAAATATAATACAATTACAATTTACAAATTTGATCGATCAATCTGTATTCATGGACTCTACGGATTCTGAGGAAGAATAAATATATTTACAAGTAAGAAAGTTTTAACAGAAAATGAGAGACTCGGCTAGCACGGTCAACTGTTAAAACTCAGAACTTGGAGGGAACATGAACACACACACAAAAAAAAATTTTTTAGATACTGAACATCTAATAACAAAACACACAGTCGACAATTTCTCTTAACTCAATCATCTAATTATACTGTCTATTTACATTTAACCCCAACTCTGCTAGGGTAAGATTTACATATGCAGAATGGTTATCATCTCTGGGTGGATTGAAATCTTTTGCTATTGGCAACTCATACCTAGGTTGATTAGCTTCTACATCGGTATTTACACAAGAAACTTGAGGATTTCTCAATACTTGTCGTGTATGCAAGGAGTAACGACAATCAGGTTGTTCCTCTGACTCACTACTAGAAGTTGAAAGTACAGGGTCAGACGGATTATCATTGTCAGTCACAACAGTCTGGTTGTCAGGGACTTCGTCTTCATCACATACTAACTTCATATGATCTAAATGCGATTCTTTACACTGACCCGTACTAATTTCTCTAACTTTATACTTATTGCCATTGATATGTTCGACTACTCAATATGGGCCGACAAACATTTGGTCTAATTTAGGCATTGCAGAAGTTTTATTAAAGTTAGTAATCATTACTCTCGAACCTACTTTTATTTTAGTTGGTTAAGCTCGAGAATTAGTTACTCTAGTAAATTCTACTGTTGACAAGCATTTGCCTTATGAGTTGCTATATTCCAACCCAAAACCGTCTTATAATTCTGATGATTTCGTAGCAACTCGTACCAGCCAAGCTCAGGATACTGAGAATAGTCCCTCCCAGCTGTCACTATCCCAGACCCCTCCTTTAAAGTGCAGGCATTGTACTTCCCATTTCCAGGACTCAAGTCTAACTAAATCAATTAACTGGTTTCCCTGAATCCCTTCACAAAATGTTACCCTGCTCACACTCCAACAGCTCGTCAGGTCCCAAAAACCATTCGTCTCCATTCACTCCTATCTAACACGCTCATATATATGGAGTAATGTGTTAGGTAGGTATGTAACACCTTGCTAAGGTTGATAACGAGGTATGTTCTTGGTGGGTAGTTCAGACCGCTCTACCCTCCCACCTTTGACGAGTTGACATCAAGACGGAGTTTACAATGTAAGTGAAGTTCATCCTCACTGCTGACTCAGAGAACAGTGTCTTGGCAGTCCCACTAGTACTCCCTGTGGACTGAACCAAGATGCCCTCTATTGAGCAACTTTACCAGCAGCTTAAGGAGGAATTGAGGGTAGCAAAGCTAGAGATACAGCGATTGACGGAGGAAAACAAGAGGATTCGTAGTAGTCCTCCTGTTGAGAGTCCTCAGGTCAAGAAGGGAACCTGGGCAGTGACCGGACAGCATGGGACAAAGTTGAAGATCAAGAAGACGAATGGAGAGGTAGTAACGATGAAGAAAAAAGAGACTGCTGTGAAAACTTCAAACTCCTTTTCTGTGCTACCAGACTATTGCGCCCCTTGAACTGGGCCTCAATGTATATAATGTATATTTCCATTTTCTATAATTTTATATTGTGAATATTCTCGATAATAGCTAAATCGTTAATATTTTGCTTTATATTATTATTAGACTATTATTTACTTAGCTATATTTATTAGGTAGGATATAATATTGTTGTGCTTGAGAGTATGTAGTAACTGCCTTGGTGTTGGCAAACGACTGTTACGCTGCCGGCGTCTAGTTGCAGGGGGGAGTCAGTCTCTGGACACACCTGAGCTGGGTGGTTGTTCCTCCTTCCTCTCCCTCTCTGGCCTGCTGACCTCGTCGAGTCAACACCTCACTCCATTTCTTCTTGTTTTCTCGACATTAGACTCTGTTGGGTAGAGTATGCATTCGTTGGTGAGGCGAATCATACTTCTAAGAACTCTGTGTAACTCTGTTCACAGAGAATAGACTAGACAGTGATTATTCGACGTTGTTCTGGGTTGTGTGTCACTTGGACACTCTTTGATAACTCAGGTCTCAAGCTATAGCTCAGGACCTACTTCGATAAGGCATCTGTGCACCGCCACAGTTTGGGATTGTTTATGCTGAACCTAGTTTCAGTTGAAAGGGAGTTTTGGGACTGTTTTGGAGGATCTACTGATGGTCCCCAGTTAGGGTCGTTTTCTATCTCCTTGTTCCTGACGCTGTGTTGCTGTTGCCTGTTATATTGCTGTTCTGCGAAGTGGTCATTTTACTAGACAATCAAGCTGTTCTGGTTGTCAATTTGTTAGTACAGCTAGCTTATGAGAAGTTGTTCTGTCGTACACTGGTCGAGTCGAGTCATAGTTACCGGGAGCACACTCGTACACACATTTATTATTATTTGTATATATTATTGTTATTACTGACATTGTACCTGATGGTACTTCTGAGTCATTTATATATATGTGCCCTCAGCACAGACTTATTGTATATGAGAGCAGTGTAGGAGCTACCCTCCTAATTAACCTAATTGATATCTTAATTAATATTTTTATATTTGATTTACTTTGCTACCCTAGATTTTCTCACTTTGATAATAAACCTTTTAAATATATCTGTTTGGTTAGTACTCTATCAGTTGCAATCCCCTTAATCTATATAATATGTCGGATAACTGAACCAGGATACTGACTTTGTTGCAAAAGCCCAGTAACAGGCTGGATGCTAGAAGGGCTTTCCTTTCTAGTGTTCGCTGGAGATATCTATTGTTAATAGATATCGTGTCATTTTGTAACACAGACGAATGTGAGTCGACTACTGGGAACGTCACGACGAACGGCACCAAGGTAAAAACAGTTGTTGTTGTTGGGGATAGCCAAGTTAGGTATATGGATAGGGCCTTCTGCTTGAAAGATAGGAGTAGGAGACAGAGGGTTTGCTTTCCTGGGGCTGGGAAGGAAGACATTGTTAGCCGGCTTGACAACATCATGCATGGTAATGGGATAAATCCTATTATCTGCCTCAGTGCTGGAGGCAATAATGTAGCCAAGCGTAGAAGTGAGGATTTAGTTAGAAGGTATAAGGCAGCAATAAACATCATTAGGAAGAAGGGAGGGAGCCCTGTAATATGTGGCATTTTGCCAAGAAGGGGTGTTGGAAATGAATGGCTGTCCAGAGCAATTGGTATAAATTGCTGGCTGGACAAACACTGTAAGGATAATGCAGTCCCATTCATTGACAACTGGGACCACTGCCCAAACAGCAATGGGCTACCCTAGTTCGCACACAGCTTGTAGGCAAAGGTTTTCAGAGAGTAGAGACTCTGGAAGAAGGAGAATTTTCTGATTATGAGAAAATAAAGGAGGTAGTATTGCTTGCATACCAAATGATACCTGAGAAATATAGGCAAAAGTTCAGAAGTAAAAAATTTCAGGAGGGGCAGACCTTAACTGAGTTAGGGAATGAGAAACTGTTCCTGTTTAAGAAGTGGGCTTGTTCAAAAGGAGTGAACAAGGACTATGAGAAGTTAGTAGACCTAATTGTTCATGAGGAATTGTACAATGCAATTCCTGTTGACCTTAGAGAATATTTGGAGGACAGAAACCCAGATAATCTTTCAGCAGCAATGGATCTGGGTGACAGATTCTTAGCTCATAGGGAATTGGTAGGTAAAAACAATCATGCTCCATCAAAAAATTTCTTTGTTTTTTCTAAACCTTATTCCAAATCCTACGGTAATAAAGGTAAGTGGGACAAGAATTTTCAAGGATAAATGAAGGCTGAGGCACCCTCTCAAACAGAAGGGAAAGGTAAGTCTGCTGGAGCTCAAAGTTTACCTAGACCATCAAATAATGTTTCAGTTCCTCGAGCACACAGTACTAGTCCTACTCCAAACGGTAAAAATACCTTTAGGAATTATACCTGTTACTACTGTAACAAGACTGGTCACAAACAAAAGTATTGCTTTTATAAACAGCAAGATCAGAGAAAGGAGGAACAATCCCAGGGAATCCTAACTGCAGAGACACATCCGGTGGCTTGCATTAGGTCTTCAAGGCAAGGTGAGGAGGAACCCTTGGAATTAGACCCCAGGATGCGGGTTTTTGCTAGTAAGTCCACAGTGGCCTTGCATAAGGATGTGGGCAGGGTTGAGAACATGTTGTCCTTGAGAGATGGATGTAGCACCTACTCCTTGCTACGTGCGGGAGTGTCTAATGATACCTATACTGGGAAAGATATATTATTGAAGGGTATTACGGGTTTGACTATAAGAACACCTGTACACAAGTTATGGGTAGAATCCGCATACCAAGTTGGCTATTTTCCTGTAGGTATTTCAGATGAGATTCCCTTTGAGGGTGTTGACCTCTTATTGGGAAATAATGTAATGGGCCTTTTAGACAGTGAGGAACAACTAGTTAGGGGGGAATCCAGTCCCAAAGTTTGGGAGGAGAAGGCTAGAGAGACCCTTCCAGACCTTCTCCCTACTGGTTCCACCATGAGAAGTATGGCTCATGATCATGCTATAAATAGTCTTTATGATATTTCTCATGAGGATGATAAGGGCTTAAGTCTGGAAACACTGTTTTCTGATGTTGAACTGCAGTCAACTGAAGAAAGGGATGTTCCAGCCAGAGCTGAGCCTGATTGGAGCATAGATCAGTTCAGGAGTGTGAGAGGGGCTGCATCTACTAAGGTGCATTTAATTTCTGTACAGGAGAATGATGTCACACTGAGCAGAGCCTCAGCTGTGGCTGAGGAAGCAGTTTCACAATTTAATAAGTGCTTTCATTTCAGAGAGGAAACTTTTACAAAGAAGTTGCCTCTGTTTGTAGTACCAAGGGAAGGAGAACAAGTGCTTTGTCACCAAATGATGATGATGTCCAAGGTTTCCAAGCATTTCTTCAAGCCTCAGCTGTGGGAGACTGTGGAAAAAAATAGTAAGACCTATCATGTCTGTCAATTCATAGGGAAACCTTGCCCATGTATTAAACCTGTTCCCTTTCAGCCTATTTCAGCACCAGGTGGACCCTCCAGCAAGCTGATAGTAGATGTAGTTGGTCCAGTCCCAAGGACCAGAATGGGAAATGATTATTTACTCACAACAAATTGCTCTACTACCAGGTACCTGGAAGCCATCCCTCTATATAAGATGACAGCTCATGTAGTCTTAAGGGCTTTGATGAAGTTCTTTTTTCATGTAAAGCCTAACTTTTCAGCTATCACCCTCCATCTCAAGGGAAAATAGAGAACTTCCATCAGACCCTAAAGACAATGATGCAAGCCTGTAGTATAGACAATACTAACATCTGGGATGAGAGGACCCCTCTCTTTGTAACTGCTGAGTGGGGAAGCACTCTGGAATCTCTAAGCTATTGGCTTGGGGAGAATGGTGATGCTTCCCCCTCGGAGCTTTTTCTCAGTTTCAGATACTGTTTGGCTTGTATGAAATGGATGGTACCAGTGAAAGTACCCATCAACCAGACCCAAATGATGAAGTGGGACCATAACGTGGACCATAATGCTCTGGAGGCTGGAGATGAGGTGCTGGCATTGGAGCCAGTTCATGTGAAAAAATGTATGGAAAGTTGCTGTGAGCTGACCATGGTGTGGGGAAAGTTCTCAAGAGTAAGATATATAACCCACACACCCGAGCAGAAAAGGAGTAAGAATAATGTATACAGTAACTGGTTAGAGGATTTAGCATTATATCAGAAACCTAGAGTGACCAATGTTTCAGTGGATCCACTATGTAAAGAGGTGCAAAATAATACTCTGTATGTAATGGCTGAAAAGTATTTAAGAAATTCCATGTTTATGAGAGAGATTGGAGAAAACATGTTTGGTCTTTCTAAGGACAGTGTTGGAGAGTTGGCTCAACCACCGTGTAACCTTGTAAAAGTTTGGGATGTCACTAAAGGGGTAAAGTCAAGCCTTCATGAAGAAATTGATAAGGAAGCTGAGCCAATTCGACAATTATTGTGTGTGAAAAATCTGTATGAAAACTGGGATATGGAGGAAGAGGTGAAATTCTTTCAATACCAGTTTGTAGTGCTTAGTGAGAGTCAGTGGGCATTCCCATGCTTCATGGTTCCCAAACTACATGGCACCTTGAGCAAATGCACTGACTGCCACAAAGTACATGTAACAACTAAAGATTACTGGCTTAGAAAGTTTGATGCTGATGTCTTAAAAGATGCAAAAGTATTAGATAAAGTAAAGCATGAGGCAGGAAGATGTGATTTTCCTGGACTGGGGGCCAATACAATTTCCATGTGTGTAATACCAATTGAGTTCATTGTGTATTCAAAATTATTGTGGGAGATGGAACGTGAAAGTATTTTTGTAAACTTGATGTACACAGCCAGGGTGCAGGAAGATGTCTTGGGGTTTGTGTTTGTATTGCAAGAGGTTGCAGAATTGGTAATATTGTTACTAAGAGTCCTCATTTTGCCACAGGAAAGGAATTTTTCACTGTGGGTTGTCTATTCTGCATCTGTGTATGTCCCAGGATCGTTTCACCCTGTTCCTATGTATGGTGACCCGAATCAGACTCTTAAAATGGGCTTTGTCTGTGATTGCTGATGCACCTTCTAGATGTTTCATGTAGATACAGGGTGCATGCTTAGTACATAGTGTTTGTCTTGTGCTGACCTTGTTGTTTTTGCAGTGGTGAACTCTTGGTGGGCCTGAGTGCTCCCTACCAGCCATTCAACTGTGAAGGAGATGGTTGGAGCCAGACAAGAAAAGGGAGTCAGGGTATCAAATATTGTGAGTTGAGGCAGAGTTGACAACCTTCGGTGACATGAGAAGTCCAGGGAGGTATGTTGTTTTGTCTTGGTGTGCTCTAAGTACGAAACAGTCCAACGGTTGCCTGAGTGGTCCCGTGTATCTCCTCCATGTACTATAGCAGTTCCTCCTTATAAGGTTGGAGGATCTGTATGGAGTGAGGTCCTCGGAAGATGGGGGTACGTGCCTGACCATTTAAGGATTTTGGGTGTTGACTGGAAAGTCTCACTTTTTGGTTCGACCACCACGTAAGAGACACCTTGACATGTTTTTTGTGAAGTTTCTGCCTGGGGTATACCTGACTGCTCTGGGTTTGGCTCTACTCATATCTCCTGATCAGGAAGATGCCATCCTGGAGTACCAGTTGCCTGCTGGATTTACCGCAGCGGAGGCACAGGACTGTCGGTGCTGGCTTTCACAGTGGGCTTTGTGTGTAGTCCTTGCATTGTAAAAAAGTATTATGTTAGTAACCACTAAAGTAGTTAATGGTTACACCCTTCAGTATGTGGATGTGGTTGAACTGTTTTTCTAATAACCTCTGCACTCTGTTCTAGTATTGTTCCATTCATGGGTTTTGTATGGTGTATGGTAAGGGCGGAATTGCATGTTTATTCTGGGAAGGTTCAGATTGCCATGTTGTATGTCACCTTGTTGTATAACTGTACAGTGAAGTGTAGTTATAGTGCTGGGGTATATGTAAAACCTCTAGTAGTGTTACTACCACCTTCAGGCTAAGACCTTATTTTCCCTAGCCGTATCCTGCGGGACACAGCTAGCTTTTGTGAGACTCCGTCTGGAGCTGGGGGTGTTATGGGGGCTATGGAACCCAGCATGTATTGTTGTAATTAAATAACATGAATACCTAATTAGTATATTGAATTAATCAGAAGTACTGCTTGGGAGGTTTAAAGGCTTGGCCATCCTTAAAACTTAAGAAGCTGGATTAGACTGATTTTCTCAATAAAATAGGTTATATATAATAAATGCACATTTTTTATAAGTACTAGCTATAAGTTGCATGTCTCATTGTAATAACATAAGATATATTGAGAGTACATGGAGGATGTGCAAAGTGATGTGTTTATGTTTGAGGGGGAGGAGCCTAGACAGACTCCTGTTTTCCCACAATCCCTTGCTCCTGGAACATGGCTGATGCTGTGAGCTGGTATTGTAAAATGCTGACCTTAACTTGGTTTCTGGGCTGAATGAGTGCCCAAAAGGTAATGGGGTTTGTGTAGATCGATGTTACCATGATATTCTGTGATCTTCAGTGTATCAAAACACTGGGGTTAGGAGTGATGTGGAGAAAATGGGATGTTTAGAGTGGAGGTGAATCACCATGTGACTGATCTGGTAGTGTATGTTAATATAAATAAGATCTGTATATATATGTTGATCCATGAATATATATATTTTTGTATAACATGGTGGTTTAAATAACCCATTGAGGGGAGGAGAAGTTTTCAGATACAGCAGTTAAGCCTGAGTAAGTATCATTTTACCCTATAAGTATCTTCCTTTTACCCTAAGACCTTTTAAGTAAATACCCTATGCTAGTACATGTAGAACCTTGATGATAAATAGGAAAAAATAACATAACAACAGCTCTATACATCACTAGTGAGACCTCATTTGGATTATGCAGCTCAGTTTTGGTCTCCTTACTACAGGATGGATATAGATTCATTGAAGAACATACAGAGAAGAATGACTAAAATGATTTACAGTATAAGAAATCTCCCGTATGAAGATAGACTTAGAGCGTTGAATCTCCACTCTCTGGAGAGACGTAGAATGAGGGGAGATATCATCGAGGTGTATAAGTGGATGATGGGCATAAACAAAGGAGATATTAATAAAATACTGAGGATATCAAACCAAGTAAGAACCAGAAATAACGGCTTTAAATTGGATAAATTTAGATTTAGAAAGGACATAGGCAAGTACTAGTTTTCGAACAGAGTTGTAGATGCGTGGAACAATCTTCCGAGTAGGGTGATAGAGGCTAGGACCTTGGGTGGCTTTAAAAGAGATTGGACAATATATGAGTGGGAGGGCTGGGTTTGATTGGTGTCGTGAGTACGAGAATAAATTCTTAGGTAGTGGTGGTTTTGATAAGGACCTGCCTTGTATGGGCCAGTAGGCCTTCTGCAGTGTTCCTCCATTCTTATGCTCTTATGTACTCCAGTACGGTTCTCTCTTGTTGTCTTAGAGAGTTTTGACTAAGAAACTCCTGAACTGACTTGGTATGGGAATTCTGTGTTGAATTCAGGAGACAGTTATCACAGGGTAAATTACCTAGGATAACCCAAAAAGCCAGATAGTGCACTATACTGTGCTTGTAGATATGAGGCATAAGCATGACTGTGGCAAGTAATACTCATTTCGGCCAAAGTTATATCTTTCCACTTGTGCAGACATGACAATTCTACAACATATGTAATACCTGTTCGTCTAGCTGACGATCAGGTTCATGAGTGGCTTTATGAGACAAGAGATAAAAAGAGAGAGACAGTCATGCTTGTGTGTGTGTGGAACTGTGAGAACAAATAGAAAGCATATGTCAAGGTTCAATGGGGGCAGTGCTGATGATGCAGTGCACCATCGGCAATGTTGGGTGACTGTACCATCAGCAATTTAAGAGTGCCACTCTGTCTGACACTGTGCTTCAAGGAGTTTCATAAACTCTAGCAGTTCTAAAAACATTGCTGAGACCTATAAATAATTTGTATATATTTCTAGACAATATAGTAGTACAGTAGGGCCCCACTTCTACGGCAGGTTAGGTTCCAGGCTCTCGCCGTAAAGTGGAACACCCTTTTTTTTTTTTTCACTTCTAAATACATATAAATGCTAGATAAGTTTACACTAACATATTAAGTTAGCAATAGAACTAGGCATTAAAAACAATAAAAAAGTAAAATACACATTGTACACTCATTACTTACCTTAAAATATTTGTTGTCTTAATATATGGTTAGATGAGTAGTATTTAAAGTAAGAAATCAGTTGTCCTAGGTATGGTAGCCATCCAGGCCACCCCACCCCATCCACTTAACATTTAAAGCAACCCAGAGCGATAAAATGCATACACAGTTCACTCATTACTTACCTTAAAATATTTCTATTCTTAACCCTTTCGGGGTCGGTGCCATACTAGTACGTTTTACGAGCAGGGGTTGGTGCCGTACTAGTATGCGTAAATTCTAGCAGCTTCAAATTAAGCGGGAAACAGCTGGTAGGCCTAGGGATGAGAGAATGGGTCTGCGTGGTCAGTATGCGCAGTAGGAAAAAAATCGGGCACCCAGTGGTGCATTGTGGGAACACCATTTCAGTACACCTTCTCCACCATGCCTCGCAGCAAGAAACACCTTACTCCTCGGCGAATTGGGACACTTTTATTCATCAGTGACAGTTCTAACAGTGATGGGGGTGTTAGTGAAGGTGACTTTCAAGGTTTTGAGGCGGTTGTGACCGAAAATAGTGACCATAATACCGGTATAAGTGAGGAAAACCCAGACGACCCACAGCCGTCCACCTCTGGTGCTGTGGCGTCTTGTTCACGGCCAGTTGTACCAGAACGAGGCGGAAACTCCTATTTTCTAATGTCCCAGACTCAGATGTGAGCAATGGTGATGATACTGATAGTGACTATGAACTCCAAGCCCTTCGAAATAGTTCCAGTAGCCGAGTGAAGGGAATATTCACCAGTGAAGCGTCAGTATATCGACGGTATATGCGCTCTGGTAGTGTGCCATATGCTCTTCCAAGGGTTAGGAGTACATCTCGGAGTACATCCCGTGGGCGTACAACAGGAAGTGATAGTGAAAATGATGATGATAGCGTTGCAATTGGTATGAGAAATGTGCATGCAACTGGTAGTGGTGGTGGTGGTGCGGCGTGCGAGGCACCAGCAGTGGACCATGCTGGCACCCACGCCCTGACTCAGCTCAGTTACAACAAAGGCAACCCTCACCCACCCACCAACCCCCACAACCACAACCTCCACTTCTACAACCCCACAACCACCTGTAAATATCCAGTACCCACCAGCAGACCGCACCTGGGATTGGCAGGAAGCTGACAATTTTATTCCCAATCCCCATCAGTTTGATGAAAGTCACAGTGGATTACGCCCATCTTGTCCACTTGGGAACAATGCCACTGAACTGGAATGTTTCCAGTTATTCTTTGACGAACCCTGATAGACATTATTATCAGAGAAAGCAACAGATACTTCGATTACACCATGGCAAACACGATTCTTTCACCAAAATCACGTCTACACCAGTGGAAGGAGACAACTGTGGCAGAGATGTATCTTTTCTTTGCCACAATAATGCTTATGCCGCATGTTTATAAACACCGTATCAAATCATATTGGTCAACAGACAGATTGATTGCAACACCAGCTTTCAGTGGTATTATACCAGTGAATCGATTTGTGCTACTTCTACGCATGTTACATTTTTCGGACAAAACCAGGCCTGACAGATCCGAGGGTTATATAAGATTAGGAATGTGTTTCTGTATCTGAAGAGAAGTTCAATATGTATTTTTATCCCTTCAGGAAGCTTGTTATTGACGAGTCACTGATTCTGTTCAAAGGTAGACTGTCGTTCAAGCAGTATATACCAAGCAAGAGGAAACGCTTTGGTATAAAGTTGTTTGTGCTTTGTGATTGCTACAGTGGTATTGTATTGGATATTATTGTGTACACTGGAAGTAATACATTGAAAGATACCAGGAAGTTACTGGGTATCTCTGGTGATGTGGTTAGAACAATGATGGAACCATATCTTGGTAAGGGGCATACATTATATACTGATAACTGGTACACAAGCCCTCCCTCAGTGATTTTTGCGAGTGAACATGACAGATGTGTGCGGTACAGTGCGTGCAAATCGTAAGCATATGCCTAGGTTCAGTGCAGGCACTCGTAGAGGTGAGGTGCAGGCGTTTGCTGCCAATGATATCATGGCATTTCGGTGGCATGACAAACGAGATGTCACACTGTTGTCATCAATTCACCCTAATGAAATGGCAGACAGTGGCAGGGTGAATAGAGAGACTGATGAACCCATTCTAAAACCTGCAGCTGTGATGGACTACACTCTCAATATGCGCTTAGTGGACAAATGTGACATGCAGATTGGGTTTGCTGATTGTGTTAGAAAGAGTTATAAGTGGTACATAAAACTCTTTTTTCACATTCTGGACATTACCATGCTCAATGCTTATAATGTTTATAAGTTGAAGACCACAAACAAACCACCATATGGCGAATTTTGTTTTGTCTGTTATCAGGCAAATAATCACCAAGTACCAAGAAACACCACCTGCAATAGAAAACCGCCACGAATTACCAACAACTACCCTCTCGTCTGAGGCTTGGTGGTGAACACTTCCTAACAAAACTGCCTGCTACTGCTTGCAAGAAAAAGGCTCAGAAGAGGTGTTATGTCTGTGCACATACAAAAAGACGCCCACAGCAACGCAAAGACACTCGTTTTATGTGTGTGGAATGTGAAACACCATTGTGCATGGAACCATGTTTCAGAGACTTCCACAGGCTGCAGAACTTCTAGAAACATCTGCAGTGACTCAATATGTGTATATATATGATTGAACAATAGTTATAAACATAATTGTACATTGTACATTGTTGTAAATATGTTTTGTAAATAAACTAGTGATAACAAACTTTGTGGCATTATTTTATAAGAAATAGCGAGTGAATATTTGAAAAACAGCACTTATATTGGTCTCACAGTCCATAAAAGTTATTTGAAAAAAAAAAAATTAAATTTCATAAGAAAATAACTTAAAAAAAAAAAAAAAGATTACCGGCTAACCGGAAGTCGCCGATGATGCCGTCACCGGATCGTTTTGGGTCAACTTGAATCCTCCATATCTCCGTAAGTATTGATCGCAAAAAATATTTGTTTAGCTATTTAGATTCAGAAAAAAAAACTCTATCATTTCATAAGAAAAAATAATTTTTTTTTTCCGAATATTTTTCGACCCCAGGAACACTTTCCTCAGAAGGCCTGTCGACCCCCAAAGGGTTAATGTAGGGTGAGGCACGAGTAAATGAGATAAAACGAATAAATGAAGACTAATATGACACTCTTAGTGATTTTAATGTGTACCTGCATGCCAGCACAGTGTGTAAGTTTATTTAGGTACAGGTACACATGAGTATAATTATCAGAGTACATGTATGTATATATAAAACATGAAATAACTTTAAAACACTTGAAATTTTGGAAGGTGTCCAGACATAATGGAGAGACACGGTGCTCACAAAGCTCATGGAGAATGTAAAGAAATCGGGTAGGGCGCGGTGACCGTATTAGAAAGTCAGGTGGGGGGAGCCGTATAGCAAGTTTTGGTCATAATTTGAAATGTCCGTATTAGCGGAACGCATAAAGCGGGGCCCTACTGCATATGACCAAAACAGGTGAACATGTTCACTGTCAGTGTGTTTGTGATTGATTACTACTTCTATACCTAATATTTGTGTAAGAGCAAAGATTGGCTATGAAATCACAAGATCTACTATAATTTGTAATTATCAGAACATAAAAACAACTTAAACATAAAAAATGAGAAAAAAGTTATATCGTCAACATATCTGCAAGTGGCAGAACTCATGTTGCCATCACGTGAGCATCCAGTGTCATCTTTGCTGCCTTATAGCTCGATAAATACTGACCCAATTTTTTTTTATTACACACAGAAAATTACCCTCTTCTTTTTCAAAATATTTGAAACACTAACAGAGATACAGAGATCAATAAATAACAAAATGGTCCAAGTCAGACCGAAACGTTGTCATAAGCTACTCTCCTATGTGTGGGTTATTTGTGTATACAGAGATCAACGGCATGACAGTTAAAGGGTTAAGAAAAATAGATTACCAATCACATGTAATTGCATCAGCTGCACAACCCAAGTCTATGAAGGTACAGAACATGTCGCTTATGCCTTTCATAACTACTGAACCATTACAGCATGGTGTTGGATGCACTTTAAGAGACAAAATGCAGATGTAGTATACACTGACTGCAAAAGCCTTTGACAGGTATGATCATGGGGGTAACTGCACACAAAATGTGTGCAAAAGGAATAACTGAAAAGGAGAAAAGATGAATTTTTTATTTCTCCAAATAGAACATAAAGAGTAATAGTAAAGAACAAAAAGGCACAATACTATGATTGGAACAATACACAAATAACTGGCAGGTAAGAGAAAGAAACTTCATGATGTTTCAGTCCTCCAAAGCACGGTAATCATCCCACATATCATCCTCATTCTCATTTCTGGCACAGACAGGGACACAAATCAATGCACTGTATTATGCTTTGCAGATGATAATAGAATATGACAACAATATGATGTTCAATGAGAACAAATTTCTGTTATTACATCATGGAAGAATGTAGGAAACATTAACAAGATCAGAGTACATAACAAACCTAAACCACTCAATGGAACTAAAGACGAATGTGAGACTTGAGAGTGATAATGTCATAAGATCTCATGTTCAAGAAGCACAACAAAGTTATTACAACTGCAAAATGATAGGTTGGATAACTACAACCTTGAAAGCAAGAGATGCCAAGCCAATGATGATTCACACACTTATGTCATCTCCCACAAAATCTTGCCTCCCTCAACACCATTGTTAACAAAGAGCTAGTAAAAATATCGACCTGGATGACTGCCAATAAACTCACACTTAATACAGTGGACCCTCGGTTTTCGTTGATAATTCTTTCCAGAATGCTGTTCAAGTGCCGTTACCGAACGAATTTGTTCCCATAAAAACGAATGTAAATTAGATTAGTCGTTTCAGACCCCCAAAAATACACTTACAAAAGCACTTACAAAAATACACTTACATAAATGTTCGAGTTTGGAGCTGTACAAAAACCGAGGGTCCACTGTACTGACAAAAACCTTCTACAGTGGACCCCCGGAGTTCGTGATTAATCCGTTCCAGAGGACCTGGCGAACACCGAACATCACAAACTCTGAAGAAATAATGGGAATAAAACTCCATAAGAAATAATGGGAATAAAATTAATCCATTCCAGACACCCAAAAGTATTAAAATAAAATATTTTTGTACAACAAATATACATTAAATTACACAGAAAACAATGAGAAATAAAAATTAACTATGTATGTAGTACAATAACATGTCACTTACCTTTATTGAAGAGTTGTTGATGTGTGGAAGACGGGAGGAGGGGAGAGGATAGAGGAGTTGCTAGTGTTCGGAAGGGGAATCCCTTTCCATTAAACACTGCAAGTACCAAGTTCTTTTCTGGGGTTACTGGCCTTTTTGTTTTAATGAAACTAGGACCAGGTTGAGAGTCAGTGGAACTTTCTCTCACAAAAAATCTGTCCAAGGAGCTCTGTGTCTGGTGTTTCTTTAAAACATCCCTGAAATGGGACACCACATTGTCATTGTACAGGTTGCCAGCACGGCCTGCAACAGTTTTGTTAGGGTGATATTCATCCATAAAGCCTTGCACATCAGTCCATTTGGCACAGATCTCCCTAAACCTTGAAGAAGGCACCTTCCTCCATCTCTGTTCCCCCTCCTCTGAACCATTTTCCTAAACTGTGGTTTGTTGTTGCTGTTACTGTTGAAGCTCTTGCAGATCTTCAGTGGTTATCTCTTCATTGTCCTCCTCCACCAACTGTTCCACATCCTCGGTACTAACATCCAACCCCATGGACTTGCCCAGTGCCACAATGTCTTCCACAACAGGCTCAGGCACAGGGTTCTGAGGATCATCCCCAAAACCTTCAAAATCCCTCTCTTGGACACAGTCTGGCCAGAATTTTCTCCAGGCAGAGTTCAAAGTCCTGGTAGTCACTCTCTCCCAAGCCTTACCTATAAGATTTACACAATGCAGGATATTGAAATGATCTTTCCAAAACTCTTTTAGGGTCAAATTAATGTCTGTGGTCACTTCAAAGCACTTTTGAAACATTGCTTTGGTGTAGAGTTTTTTAAAGTTTGAAATGACCTGCTGGTCCATGGGCTGGAGGAGAGGAGTGGTATTAGGGGGCAAGAACTTCACTTTGATGAACTTGAAGTACTGCACAATTTACTCTTCCAAGTCTCGAGGATGACAAGGAGCATTGTCCATTATCAGGAGGCACTGAAGTGGCAAATTATTTTCCTCAAGATATTTCTTCACACTGGGGCCAAACACTTCATGAAACCAATCAAAGAAAATTTCCCTAGTGACCCATGCCTTATTGTTAGACTTCCACATCACACACAAATTAGCCTTGGCGACACTGCATCTCTTAAACGCTCAGGGATTTTCAGAGTGATACACCACTAAAGGATTCACTTTAAAATCTCCGCTAGCATTAGCACACAACATGAGAGTTAGCCTGTCTTTCATAGGCTTGTGTCCTGGCAGTGCCTTTTCCTCCTGTGTAATGAAGGTCCTGTTTGGCATTTTCTTCCAAAACAGGCCTGTTTTGTCACAATTGAACACTTGTTGGGGTTTGAATTGTTCAGCCTCTATGTACCCCTTGAATTCATTCACATAATTTTCAGCCGCACTTTTGTCAGAACTGGCTGCCTCACCTTAAATCTGTCAAACCAGCCTTTGCTGGCTTTAAATTTGTTCACTTCAGCACTCGTTGCAGGCATTTTCTTGACAAGATCATCATGCAACTGCCTTGCTTTTTCAGATATTATCGCCTGCATAACACTCTCCTGCTAATTGTTTCTCGTTGATCCACACCAACAATAACCTCTCCACTTCTTCCAGCACTTGAGATCTCTGTTTTGTGACTATACTTGCACCTTTCGCAACAACAGCGTCCTTGAGTTCCTTTCCCTTGGCCACAATGGAAGTGATGGTTGAATGGGCTTTGCCATACTGCCTAGCCAGCTCAGCCACACGAACTCCACTTTCACACTCTTTACCACAGGCCTGGCACTAGGAGCTTTCTTGGGGCCCATGGTGGCTTTTTTAGCAATTGCAAGCACTAAAAACACTGGAATAATGACAATATATATGGTATGAATGCGTGGGTGGTGGTCGCTTGCTGGTAAACAATAGCACACTGACGCTGAATGAGTGCCCGGGCCTGCTCAGGCCACACGTACGCGTCCGGGGCGAATCATGAACTCCGAACCAAAATTTTCGCCAAAAAAACATCACGAACACCGATTTTCACGAACTCACGGGGTCCACTGTATATTATATTTGGTAACAGAGCAGGTGTTGCACAACTGAACATTATGATTGACAACACTCTTATTACTAAACAAAATGAGGGCAAATTCTTGGGCTTGCACCTTGACAGCAACCTGAAATTTAGCGCCCATGTCCAACACATAAGGTGTTTGGTGAACAGTGACCCTCTCATAACCCCTCACCCCTGTTCCTCACCAACCCAACTCCCAGCGTCAGCAATGGCAGAGGGTGTGCGGGGATCGTGGGAGCTTCCACTGCAGGAACAGCGCCGTGGAATTCGACTACGAGGCAGCTGTCAGGTGTGCCACAGGCGGTGTGCACTCGGTTCCTCAGGCTTTGGCATCCGTGCGCACGGTGGATGTCTTGGAGCCCGGGGGGCTCCATGTGGGAGTGGCCAGCAGCGCCTCTCAGTGGACGGAGGGCCTTGGATCTGCAATCCTCCATTTTCGTTCTTGGTACGGAAACTGTCCACCAGTGCCCCGCACATACAAAGCCACAAGACCGCCACCCACGCACCTTCCACGCACATTGTCACGCAGTGTAGCATTGTTTATGCTTGAGTGAACTGTTGGGATCCTCTCTAAAATACGTTACTATGTACCCCAATCAGCCCTACTCACACTATACTATTCACTCATCTATCCCTACCTCACTTATGCTATTTGTGCCTGGGGTTCAACAGCAGCAATCCACCTAAAGCCAATAATAACCCAACAAAAAGCCGCAATAAGAATTATCACGCAATCCAATCCTAGGCAACACCCCCCCCTCCCTCTTCAAAGACCTAAACTTACTCACTGTACAGAACATCCACACCTACTACTGTGCAACCTACATTTACAGAACCATAAATTCTAATATTAACCCTGAACTAAAACACTTTCTTGACAGTTGCAACAGGATCCATAGACATAATACCAGACACAAAAATCTCTATGACATTCCTCGTGTCCAGCTAAACCTCTACAAAAATTTGATGCACATAAATGGGCCTAAAATCTGGAACTCCCTGCCTGAAAACTCTTGAACTGCAGACTCAATCACCACTTTCAAAACTACTGTTAAAAAACATCTTATCTCCCTAACACACCCCATTATTAGCTAAACGAATGATAAACACCTAATTTTCTTTTTTGTCTCATGAACACATCCAACACAATATGTCCTACTCTCGTTATCTGTAATTCCCATTAATTTACACTTACACCCACCCAAATGACTGTAAACATAAAATTCCTAATATAGCTATAGCCTATTAAATTTTAAGTTAGCCCTAAGTCCACCAAAAACACGCTTCCAGACGCTACAGACAAATCCAATCCCATTACTGAATTTACCGTTTGTATTATTATTGTATGACTCGTACTACCTCAAAATTATAGTGGACCCTCGCTATTCAAACATAATTCGTTCCAGGAGCTTGTTCTTAACATGAAATGTTCAAAAGGCAATTTAATATTTCCCATAAGAAATAATGGAAATACAATTAATCCGTTCCTGCTGTCAGGAGGCATGACAAAATAGTACTTCACTATGAAGCTATTATCAACTCGACAGCTTATTTATCTATCACAATTCATCTAATATGACATAATAAACAATATAAATAACATAAAAACCTGATATACACTAGAATGAATAAAATATGTACATGTATGTCATTACGAATGTGGTGGCTGGGGAGGACGGTGGTGGCGGGCATTCTTGGTCTAGCTATGAAAACATCTTCCCATTCTTTCCTCCTTCAGACGTGTTAGTATAAGAGAAAACGGAGTTTGTAATGCTAACTGCATTAGATCACTTCCAGTCGGCTTGACGGAGTGAACAGAAATAATTCGTGTCCAGGCTGGTAACAGCAACAACAACTGCTTTGTTTACAAAACTCCTGAACCTTCATTTAACCCTTTCGGGGTTATGGTCGTACAAGTACGTCTTACGCGCAGGGGTTATTGACGTACTAGTACGCATAAATTCTAGCGCCTTCAAATTAAGCGCGAAATGGCTGGTAGGCCTAGTGGTGAGAGAATGGGTCTGCGTGGTCAGTGTGCGCAGTAGGAAAAAAATTGGGGACCCAGTGGTGCATTGTGGGAACGCCATGTTAGTACACTCTGATCACCATGCCTGGCGGTAAGAAACTCCTCACTCCTCGGCGAATTGGAACACTTTTGTTCCCCAGTGACAGTTATAACACCGATGGGAGTGTCAGTGGTGATGAGTTTCAAGGTTTTGAGTAGGTTGTGACCGAAACTAATGACCATAATACCGGTAATATTGAGGAAAACCCAGACGACCCTCAGCCGTCCACCTCCGGTGTTGTGGCATCTTGTTCATGCTCAATTGTTCCAGGACGAAACAGGAAACTGTTATTTACTCATATCCCAGACTCTGATGTGAGCAATGGTGATGATAGTGATAGTGAATATGAACTCCAAGCTCTTCAAAACAGTTCCAGTAGCGAGAGTGGAGCAGAATATTCTCCAGTGAAGCGTCAGTATATACGACGGTATATGCGCTCTGGTAGCGTGCCATATGCTGTTCCAAGGGGAAGGAGTACATCTCGGAGTACATCCCGTGGGCGTACAACAGGAAGTGATAGTGAAAATGAAGACGATAGTGTTGCAATTGGAATGAGAAATGTGCATGCAACTGGTACTGGTAGTGGTGGTGGTGGTGCCAGGCGCGAGGCACCAGCAGTGGACCATGCTGGCACCGACGCCGCTGAGTCAGCTCAGCGGCCATCCCACCCACCCACCAACCCCCACAACCACAACCTCCACTTCCACAACCCCCACAACCACCTGTAAATATCCAGTACCCACCAGCAGACCGCACCTGGGATTGGTAGGACGCTGACAATTTTATTCCCAATCCCCATCAGTTTGATGAAAGTCCAAGTGGAATACGCCCATCTTGTCCACATGGGAACAATGCCAGTGAACTGGAATGTTTCGAGTTATTCTTTGACGATCCCCTGATAGAAATTATTGTCAGGGAAAGCAACAGATACTACGAGTACACCATGGCAAACACAATACTTTCACCAACATCACGCCTCAACAGGTGGAAAGAGGCAACTGTGGCTGAGATGTACTTGTTCTTTGCCACAATAATGCTTATGCCTCATGTTTATAAGCACCGTGTCAAATCATACTGGTCGACAGACCGCCTGATTGCAACACCAGGTTTCAGTGATATAATATCAGTGAATCGATTTGTGCTACTGCTGAGGATGCTACACTTCTCAGACAAAACCAGGCCTGACAGAAACGACAGGTTATATAAGATTAGGAATGTGTTTCTGTATCTGAAAGAGAAATTCAATATGCATTTTTATCCCTTCAGGAAGCTTGTTATTGACGAGTCACTGATTCTGTTCAAAGGTAGACTGTCGTTCAAGCAGTATATACCAAGCAAGAGGAAACGCTTTGGTATAAAGTTGTTTGTGCTTTGTGATTGCTACAGTGGTATTGTATTGGATATTATTGTGTACACTGGAAGTAATACATTGAAAGATACCAGGAAGTTACTGGGTATCTCTGGTGATGTGGTTAGAACAATGATGGAACCATATCTTGGCAAGGGCATATATTATATACTGATAACTGGTACACACGCCCTCCCTCAGTGATTTTTGCGAGTGAACTTGACAGATGTGTCGGTACAGTGCATGTAAATCGTAAGCATATGCCAATGTTCAATGCTGGCACTCGTAGAGGTGAGGTGCAAGCGTTTGCTGCCAATGACATCATCGCATTTCGATGGCATGACAAACGAGATGTCACACTGTTGTCATCAATTCACCCTAACGAAATGACAGACACTCGCAGGCTGCATAGAGAGACCAATGAACCCATTCTAAAACCTGCAGCTGTGATGGATTACACGCTCAATATGCGCTTAGTGGACAAATGTGACATGCAAATTGGGTTTGCTGATTGTGTTCGCAAGAGTTACAAGTGGTACATAAAACTCTTTTTTCACATTCTGGACATTACCATGCTCAATGCTTATAATATTTATAAGTTGAAGACCACAAACAAACCACCATATGGCGAATTTTGTTTGTCTGTCATCAGACAAATAATATTCAAGTACCAAGGAGCAACACCTGCAATAGAAACCCGCCCAACACCAGGTTATCAACACCTACCTTCTCGTCTGAGGCTTGGTGGTGAACACTTCCTAACAAAACTGCCTGCTACTGCTTGCAAGAAAAAGGCTCAGAGGAGGTGTTTTGTCAGTGCACATACAAAAAAACGCCCACAACAACACAAAGACACTCGTTTATGTGTGTGGAATGTAAAACACCACTGTGCATGGAACCATGTTTCAGAGACTTCCACAGGCTGCAGAACTATTAGAAACATGTCCAGTGACTATATATATGTATATACATGATTGAACAATGAAAATAACCAATATTTGTTATTGTGAATAACTGTAAATAAGTTGTGTAAACAAAATAGTGATAAGAAAATTTATGTAATGATTGTGAAATACTTAGCGAGTGAATATTTGAAAAACAGCACTTATATTGGTCTCACAGGCCATAAAAGTTATTTGGAGGAAAAAAAAATCAGAAAAAAACTTCAAGAAAGAAAAAAGAAAATTACCGGCCAACCGGCAGTTATCGATGTTGCCGGCACCAGTTCATTTTTCGTCAACTTCAATCCTCCATATTTCAGTGAGTATTGATCGCAAAAATGTAATTTTTAGCCTATTAGATTTAGAAAAAAAACTATCATTTCATAAGAATTTTTTTTTTTTTTTTTAAATTCGTGGACCCTGAGAACGAGTTTCAGAGAGACCCCTTAGACCCCCAAAGGGTTAATCTTGTTTACTCGCCTCGCACTCTACATTAAGACTGCCTCCCACCACTGCCTCTACCACTACTGCCTCTACCACCACTGCCTCTCACCACCAATGCCTCTCACCACCACTGCCTCTCACCACCACTGCCTCTCACCACCACTGTCTCTCACCACCACTGTCTCTCACCACCACTGCCTCAACCAATGAACAAGCTCCAAACACAATTAATTAATTGTGAAATGTTTGGAAGAGCAAGCAGGGTAATGTTCACTGGAGGATAAACAAAGCTAGACTAACTCACGACGCCTGGGCTGACAGGTCTGGTACGCACTTGTTCAATTAGCGGAATGTGTTCTATTACCGAAATTGAATTTGTTGTTCTATTTCTGATTTGTTCTATTGCCGAGCCGTTCGAATGGCGAGGGTCCACTGTAAATCTAAAAATGTATGTCCAAATCTACCTCAATATTGTAAATCTAAAAATGTATGTTCAAATGTACTGCCCCATAACCTAAATCATTATTGAGTAAAAAATAGTACGTATTAATCTGCCCGAAATGCCTAGGCATGCCTGAAATGCCTAGTCATGCTAGTGGCCATCTTTGTAATCGAAATGTAATGTAAATCAAACATTATAAGCTTTACAAGGAAATAAAATTATCATTATCATTATGTCAAGTGGTATTTACTCATAAGTGCAACTGAATAAGCAATGAGCACATTGTAAAATATTTTTTTTTTATTAACACATCAGCCATTTTCCACCAAGACAGGGTGGCCCGAAAAAGAAAAACTTTCATCATCATTCACTCCATCACTGTCTTGCCGGAGGCATGCTTTCATTACATTTATAAAACTGCAACATTTAACATCCCTCCTTCAGAATGCAGGCACTGTACTTCCCATCTCCAGGACTCAAGTCTGGCCTGCCGGTTTCATAAGAACATAAGAAAAAAGGAACAGCACGCCTACTGACCCATGCGAGGCAGGTCCATCACTCCCCGGCTTAGACCCGACCATCTGGAGTCAACCCTCTTCAGGTAAACTCCAGGTAGTCAGATCACTTCCACTTAAGGAATTAGTACGGCATCTGACCTAGTAGCACAAGCTAGTCAGGTCCAACTCACACCCACCCACACCCACTCAAGTATTTATCTAACCTATTTTTAAAACTACACAACGTCCCAGCCCCTATGACAGTACTCGGGAGTTTGTTCCACTCATCCACAACTCTATTACCAAACCAGAACTTTCCTATATCCTTCCTGAGTCTGAACTTTTCCAACTTGAAACCATTGCTGCAAGTCCAGTCTTGGCTGGATATTTTCAGCACACTATTTACATCCCCTTTATTTATTCCTGTTTTCCATTTATACACCTCAATCATATCCCCCCTAATTCTATGCCTTTCTAGAGAATGCAGAATCAAGGCCCTCAGTCTATCTTCATAGGGAAGATTTCTGATACATGGGATCAACTTTGTCATCCTCCTCTGTACGTTTTTCAGTGCATTTATATCCATTCTGTAATACGGTGACCAGAAGTGTGCAGCATAATCTAAATGAGGCCTAACCAAAGATATATAGAGTTGAAGAACAACCTGAGGACTTCTATTACATATTTATACTTCTTGATATGAAGCCAAGGATTCTGTTAGCTTTATTGCGAACACTTATGCACTGTTGTCTTGGTTTCAGATTACTGCTAACCAGAACTCCTAAATCCTTCTCGCAATCACAAGTATTAAGATCTACATTATTCAGTTTATATGTGGCATGGTTATAGTCCTGACCACTGCATCAGTCTATTCAAATCATCCTGGATTGCTCTAATGTCCTCATTAGAATGAATTGGACGGCCTATTTTGGTGTCATCAGCAAATTTGCTTAATAATAATAATAATAATAATAATAATAATAATAATAATGATAATAATACTTTATTGAGACATGGTACAGTGATACATGGTTGAGTAGACAAGATAAATAGGTATTAATGAGATGTACATGCCAAAAGCCCCTAATATGCTGTGCATTGCGGGCATTCTTAGGACTACTTAATTGTAGACTACATGGTAAAAAGTTATGGTTGATAATTTATAAAACAAGTATAATTGTGTATCTAAGTTATAAGTTATAAAGTTATGGTTGATAATTTATAAAATAAGTATAATTGTGTATATAAGTTATAAAGTTTTAATATAAGTTGAACATATCAATTAATTGTAGTAATGCAACTAATTGAGTGAGATAACAATTTAAAACAATTAATTGCATTGAAGTTACAGTTTATGTGGTCATTATAATGTAAATGTTATGGAAACAGTTAGCTTAGTATGTATTATTCATAACAAGTTTTTACATTTAAGTGATTAGTAAGTTTTGTACATTTAAGTGATTATTCTACTTTGTTGGGAATGTTTGATATTGAGCATTTAGGTTTGTGTGAGAAGGTGGTTTTTTAGCATTGTTTTGAATTGGGGTACAGGCAGGGTTTCTTTGGCAATGACAGGTAATGAATTCCAAATTTTCATGCCTTTTATATGCATTGAGTTTTTACATAGTGTTAGATGGACACGGGGAACATCGAGGAGTGATCTGTGTCTGGTGTTATGGTCATGTGTCCTGTTAAAATTGGTAAGGAGAAGTTTGAGTGGTGGGTTAATATTTGCATAGTGTTTTCTATGTATGTAATAGGCACAGTAAAAAGTATGGATGTCTTGTATGGTGAGTAAGTTTAGGTTTTTGAATATTGGTGGAGTATGTTGTCTGGAGTGTGAATGTGTTATCATTCTAACTGCTGCCTTTTGTTGTGTTATTAGTGGTCTGAGATGAGTTATTGATGTAGAGCCCCATGCGCAGATTCCATAGGTGAGGTAGGGGTAAATGAGTGAGTGATATAGGGTAAGGAGAGCTGGTTGTGGAACATAGTACCGTTATACCGCTTATGTTGCTATTTATTCCCTCATCTATGTCGTTTATGTAAATTGTAAACAACAGGGGGCCCAAAACTGACCCCTGTGGGACACCGCTTGAGACGTGCCCCCATTCTGATTTCTCCCCATTTATGCAAACTCTCTGCTGCCTATTTGTCAACCATGCCTCTACCCAGGAAAAAATTTCTCCTCCTATTCTGTGTGCCTTAAGTTTCCTCAATAGCCTCTGATGTGGAACTCTATCGAAAGAATTACTGAAGTCCATATACACAATATCATATTCATTACCATGATCTACCTCCTCAAACACCTTAGTGAAAAAAGTTAGTAAATTCGTAAGACAGGAATGTCCCTTAGTAAAACCGTGTTGAGATTCATTAATCAATTTATGCCTTTCAAGATAGCTACGAATTGCCTCGGCAATTATTGACTCCATAAATTTACCAACTATGGAGGTAAGGCTTATTGGTCTATAGTTCGAAGCTAAGGACCTGTTACCTGCCTTGTAAATAGGTATTATATTTGCCCTTTTCCACTTGTCTGGCACTATGCCAGTTTTTCATTTTTTTTTTATTAACACATCGGCCAATTCCCACCAAGGCAGGGTGGCCCGAAAAAGAAAAACATTCATCATCATTCACTCTATCACTGTCTTGCCAGAGGGGTGCTTTACACTACAGTTATAAAACTGCAACATTAACACCCCTCCTTCAGAGTGCAGACACTGTACATCCCATCTCCAGGACTCAAGTCCGGCCTGCCGGTTTCCCTGAATCCCTTCATAAATGTTACTTTGCTCACACTCCAACACCACGTCAAGTATTAAAAACCATTTGTCTCCATTCAATCCTATCAAATAGGCTCACACATGCTTGCTGGAAGTCCAAGTCCCTTGCACATAAAACTTCCTTTACCCCCTCCCTCCAACCTTTCCTAGGCTGACCCCTACCCCACCTTCCCTCCACTACAGATTTATACACTCTCGAAGTCATTCTGTCTCGTTCCATTCACTCTACATGTCCGAACCACCTCAACAACCCCTCCTCAGTTCTCTGGATAATAGTTTTGGTAATCCCGCACCTCCTCTAAATTTCCAAACTCCGAATTCTCTGCATTATATTCACACCACACATTGACCTCAGACATGACATCTCCACTGCCTCCAGCCTTCTCCTTGTTGCAACATTCATCACCCATGCTTCACACCCATATAAGAGTGTTGGTATAACTATACTCTCATACATTCCCCTCTTTACTTCCATGGACAAGGTTCTTTGTCTCCACAGACTCCGAAGTGCTCCACTCACCCTTTTTTCCCTCATCAATTCTATGATTCACCTCATCCTTCATAGACCCATCTGCTGACATGTCCACTCCCAAATATCTGAATACATTCACCTCCTCCATACTCTCTCCCTCCAATCTGATATCCAATCTTTCGTCACCTAATCTTTTTGTTATCCTCATCACCTTATTCTTTCCTATACAGTGGACCCTCGGTTAACGAAAGGTCCCGTTAACGAAAGCTTCGGAAACCGAAAGCTTTTTTCGTAATCGGTTAGCGAAAAATTCCTCGGTTACCGAAAGGTATTAGACGTGTCCGCCTGCTCCACGCAAGTGCAGGACGCCAGTGAAGCGTTGTTTACCATTGAGAGAACATTACCTAGCGCGCTCTTTCAAAGATTCACAATATATTTGGTGTTTTTTTTGGTGGTTTAGTTATTGCCACTGTGAAATAAGTCACCATGGGTCCAAAGAAGCTTCCTAGTGGCACCCCTGTGGTAAAGAGAGTGAGGAACACCATCGAACTGAAGAAGGAAATCATAGAAAAATATGAGAGTGGTGTACGTCTGAGTGATCTTGCCAGGATGTACAAGAAAACTCCATCTACTATCGGCACTATCCTGGCACAGAGAAATGAGATCAAGGAAGCTAATGTTGCAAAAGGGGTTAATTTGTTAACAAAACAAAGATCGAAAACAGTGGATGAGGTTGAGAAGTTGTTGTTGGTGTGGATCCATGAAAAACAGAAAGCGGGTGATAGTATTTCTATGGCGATAATTTGTGAAAAGGCAAGGAAGTTGCACGCAGATCTTGTGAAGACAATGCCTTCAACCAGTGGTGAGGCGAGTGATTTTAAAGCCAGCAAAGGCTGGTTTGAAAAGTTTAAGAAACGTAGTGGCATACACAATGTTGTGAGGCATGGTGAGGCAGCCAGCTCAGACAAACGTGCAGCTGAAAAATTTGTGCTGGAATTCAAGGGGTTCGTAGAGGCTGAACAATTCCTCCCCCAACAAGTGTTTAATTGTGATGAAACAGGCCTGTTTTGGAAGAAAATGCCCAACAGGACCTACATTACTCAGGAGGAAAAGGCACAGCCAGGACACAAGCCTATGAAAGACAGGCTAACTCTTATGATGTGTGCCAATGCCAGTGGTGATTTTAAAGTGAAGCCTTTACTGGTGCATCACGCAGAAAATCGCAGAACCTTCAGGAAACACAGTGTTGACAAGAATAAATTGTGTGTGCATTGGAAAGCTAACACCAAGGCATGGGTCACTACGGAGATTTTCAAGGAATGGATGACTGGAGTGTTTGGCCCTAGTGTGAAGAAATACCTCCTGGAAAAGAAATTGCCACTCAAGTGCCTCCTGGTACTGGACAATGCTCCTGCTCATCCTCACAACTTGTTAACATATGAGAGGTTTTTACAAAATAAAAGTGATGCAAATACGTATTTGAGCGTATTTGCATCACTTTTATTTTGTAAAAACCTCTCATATGTTAACTTTTTCTCCCTTACTACTCTCTTTACATCATCATTCCACCAATCGCTCTTCTTCCCTCCCGCAACCACTCGCCTGTAACCATAAACTTCTGCTGAACACTCTAACACTACATTTTTAAATCTACCCCATACATCTTCGACCCCATTGCCTACACTCTCACTAGCCCATCTATCCTCCAATAGTTGTTTATATCTTACCCTAACTGCCTCCTCTTTTAGTTTATAAACCTTCACCTCTCTCTTACTTACTGCTTCTATTTTATTTGTATCCCATCTACCTTTTACTTCCACTGTAGTGATATAATGAAAAGATTTGCCAAAGGTTTGCCAAGTTCCTCTTTACATTCCTTTAAAACTCTTGCAAACAGTTCATCAGGGCCTGGGGATTTGTTAGGTTTTAATTTTTCTATTTGTCTGAGGACCATGTCACTAGTTACCCCAATCGAGCATAGTCTATTATCTTCCTGTTCTACATAATTTATTATTTCTGCAATTCCGCTAGTATCTTCCTGAGTAAAAACTCAGAGAAAGTAAGTATTGAAAATTTCACACACATCCTTATCACTGTCCGTGATCTGTCCTGAGTTACTCTTAAGTGGGCCTATCTTGTCCCTAATCTTATTTCTGTATACCTGAAAGAACCCTTTTGGGTTAGTCTTCGAATCCTTTTGCAACCTTAGCCTCATAATCCCTTTTTGCTTTTCTTATTCCTTTTTTTATTTCTCTTTAATTGAAAATATGGATTTCTTATCTGTCCATCCCCTCTTTTGATACGCCTATATATGCCTCTTTTTTGACCAATAAAAGGTTTTAATCTATTGTTCATCCATTTAGGATCATTTTTGTTAGATCAAATTTCCCTACTCGGAACAAAAGTTGTCTGGGCAGCTAGAACTACGCTCTGGAAAATGTCATATTGGCAACCAAAACCACCTACCTGACCCATAGTCAGGTCATCCCAATTTAGCCCACCTAGGTAATTTCTCAGCCCCATGAAGTCATCTAAGCAAAAGTCTGGAACAGAGACTTGATTGCAGTTACCTTGGTAATTCCATGATATATTGAAACTAAGTGATTTGTGATTGCTTTCCCCAAGCTCTTCATTAACCTAAAGACTATTAATTAGTGATTCTTTGTTGGCAAGAACCAAATCAAGCAAGTTGCTACCTCTAGTTGGTTCTGTCACAAACTGTTTTAAAAAACAATCCTGAACCATATCAAGAAAGTCACTAGATTCAAGATTACTGTCACATTGTTCCAATCAATTTGCCTAAAGTTAAAAATCTCCTATTAACACATTTTCATATCTAGACGCCTTATGAATTTCATCCCATAGCAGCTTACTGTACTCAAATACGCTCATGCATGCTTGCTGGAAGTCCAAGCCCCTCGCACACAAAACCTCCTTTACCCGCTGGCGATGAAAATATTTTGTAACACCCTAGTAAGTAGTATGTCCTACAACAATCATACAAGAATCCTAAAAAAAAAAAAAAAAAAAAAAAAGATGGAATTATCATGAGAATGGTTCAATTCCTGAAACTTCGAATAGGTATCGTCTAGCACTAACAAAATAAATCACCAAGGCTTTGGAGGAAAAAATGCAGGTGTGGCATATGCCAGTATGTTATGGCAGTGTGCAGGTTTGGGACCAGGCCCTCAAACATCTTCCACGTACAGTAGCCCCCGAGTAACGGTCTGTCCGAATAACGGTTTTTTCGTGTAAAGGTTGCTTTTTACGGTCAATATTTTTCTCGTGTAGCGGTCCGTACCAGACCTGTCCGTCTGCCTGCGCTTGCGCGCCTCGCCACGCAGGACGCCAGTCTAGCGTTGTTTACACTTGAGTAAACAATACCCAGCGCGCTCTTTCAAACATTCACAATACATTTGTTGTGTTTATTGGTGGTTTTGTGATTGTCACTGTGAAATAAGTCACCATGGGTCCACAGAGGCTTCACAAGTCGATAAAGTGTAGCATTAACAGTGTAGCAATGGAAATAAGTCACTCTGGCTATTTTGGGTTATCCTAGGTTTTCTATACATATGCTGCTATGTATGATAATCTACGTATAACTGGATTTGTGTATACCTGAATAAACTTACTTAACCCTTTGACTGTTTCGGTTGTATATATACGTCTTACGAGCCACTGTTTCGGACGTATATATACTCACAAATTCTAGTGGCTTCAAATCAAGCGGGAGAAAGCTGGTAGGCCCACATATGAGAGAATGGGTCTGTGTGGTCAGTGTGCGCTGTATAAAAATATCCTGCAGCACGCAGTGCATAACGAGAGAAAAAACTTTGAATGTGTTTTTGGGTTAAAACGCAGTCTTTGAGGTGTATTTTCGTATAGTATTTATGGTTGTATTCTCTTTTTTATGGTCTCATTTGATAGAATGGGAAACATACTACAGAAATATAGATGATTTTGATTAGTTTCATGATGAAAACGACCTTGAAATTGAGCTCAAAGTAGGGGAAATGTTAGATTTTTGCAAATGTTCAAGAGTAAACAAATCACGCCACGCGTCCAATACACATCAATTGGTGAGTAGTCTAATATTCTTTCACAAGTGCACTGATATTATTTATACCATTTTTACAATAATGCAATAGTCTGAATAATGGTAAATCTTCTATTTTTTGTGTGAATAAAAAATCAAAATAGAAAGCAAGAGTAATATAAGAGGGGCCTAAAGACGTGACTAATGAACAGATAACATCTTATTTTAGTGCCAGGAATGTCTGCATTGTTTATTCTGGACCCTATTTTGAAATTGACAACTTTTTTATTTTGCATGAAATTGGCCAAATTGCCATTTTCTGACCACTTTATTGGGTAGTTGAAATCGGTAAATTGGTGGTTTCTTGTATTCAATCGATAGAACAAATGGAGTTCTAAAGAAATAGCTATGAGTTTGGTCAACTGGAACAATGGAATTGGCCGAAAATAGGGCTCAAAGTCGGGTAAATTGCCGATGCGTATATATCGCCAAGATCCCTAACTTCGCGAGAGCGTAATTCCGAAAGTTTTCCATAAAATTTCCTACTTTTGGTGTCATTACCATCGGGAAAAGATTCTCTATCATTTCATATGAATTTTTTTTTTTTAAATTTTGCGACAACAGGAGAGCACTCAGGATTAGGGGTTGCGGCAGTCAAAGGGTTAAGTAAGTTAAGCAATTAATCGATAGAAAATGACGACAAGAAACTTAACTTCTACAATGTTTGAGGAATAGTATAGAGACAGTGACAAGAGTGCCGCCCTCTGCCACCATCTCCTCCAAGGTAAGTCTAAGTATTTATTATTTATATAAGTGTGAATATTTCTTATTTATAAATTAAAGTATTGGTGGCTTTCTGCTGCCATCCACCACAGCTTATGGTCAGTGGCCCTTATACCCAACAACAACAAACACACTACCACCAGTCCTTCCAGTCCTTACATTCATAATGACATGTTTTATTCATTCTAGAGTTTATATCATGTTTCTATGTTATTAATATTATTTATTATGTCATATTAGATGAATAGTGCTAGAAAAATAAGCTGTAGAGTTGATATTATTGTCATATTGAAGGATTATCTTGTCCTGCCTCCAAACAAACACTCTCATATGCCAACAAGTGTCTTCAATAAAGGTAAAACTTATTTAACTATTCATTTGTCCATTATAATTAGTGCTTTATATTTATTTCTCATTGTTTTCTGTATGTAAAACTATAGTATTTATTCTTTAAAAAAATGAATTTGTTGTGAATATTTTTGGGTGGAAACGGATTAATTGTATTTACATTATTTCTTATGGGAAATAAGGGTTCAAGTTACGAATTTTTTGTGTTGAGGTCTAGCTCCTGGAACGGATTAAGACCATTAGTCGAGGGACCACTGTACATATTATCATGTACTACTTCTGTCCTCCACTTCAACAAGTATATACAGTGGACCCCCGCTATTCGAACACTCCAAAACACACCCTCATTCCAGAATGATGTTCAAGTGCTGTTACCAAACGAATTTATTCCCATAAGGAATGATGTAATTAGATTAGTCCATTTCAGACCCCCAAAAATACACTTATAAAAGCACTTACAATAATAAACTTACATAGCAGGGGTCCACTGTACATGTATTTAAGACTCTGAAGTGTTCAGAGTAACCTAAAAAGTTTATCGGCTCTATGTGCACCATAAATAATCTCTGAATCTGTTCCACTTCTGATATCTCTTCTGCCCTGAACAGAACTGTCAACACTGAACAATACTCTAAGAGAGAGCACAATTTATTTGAATAGTGTCACTAATGGTACTACTTCCATTGTTTTTAAAGTTATTACAGTGGAAGCCCAAGTTTCAGCCATAATCAGTTCCAGGAGCTAGGCCTAAAGTCGAAATGGCCTAAAGTCAAAGCAATATTTCCCATAAGAAATAATGTAAATCCAATTAATCCATTTCTGCTGTCAGGAGGCTTGACAAAATAGTACGTACTTTAATATGATGCTTATCTATCTATCACAATTCATCTAATATGACATAATAAACAATATAAATCCATGCGTGTCGTAAGAGGCGACTAACATGCTGGGAGCAAGGGGCTGGTAACCCCTTCTCCTGTATATATTACTAAATGTAAAATGGGAAACTTTCGTTTTTCATTTTGGGCCACCCCACTTCGGTGGGAAACGGCCGACGTGTTGAAAGAAAGAAGAAGAAACAATATAAATAACATAAAAACCTGATATACACTCTAGAATGAATAAAATATGTATGTCATTAAATATGTGGTGGCGGGCATTTTTGCTCCAGCTATGAAAACGTTTTCCCATTCTTTCCTCCTTCAGACGTGTTAGTATAAGAGAAAACAGAGTTTGTAATGCTATCTGCATTAGATCACTTCTTTCATAAGAAAACCATAATGTACAAATGAACTGGTGTACGTACACCATTTACATACCTTGCAAAAGATAGGCAGAGCGGCTTATGCTGTCTGGAGTTTATTTCATTTCGTCCTTTTTCTATTGCTTAATCGCTACACTCTTAATGCTACACTTTGTCACTGAACTTAACTGCCTTAAACTCCACAACTTGCACCTGTGCTGGCATGCAGGAACACATTAAAATCACTAAGAGTGTGTTATTAGTCTTGAAGATGCCATATTAATAATGATAATAATAACACAATAATAATCGCTCTTAGGTACATTAAATGTCTATAAAACGTTAATATAGACATTTTGCTTAATCTATGATATTTTTTCAAAATTATATAATAAACACTACATAACATATAAACATATAAATTAACAAATATGATATGTTTTTCCAGCTGGCTTGATGGAGTGAACATAAACCATTCGTGTCCGGCCTGCTAACAACAACAAAAACAATTGGTTTATTTACAAAACCTGCGAACCTTCTACACTCTCATGTACTCATCTTGTTTACTCACCTCTCATTCTACATTAAGACTACAAATATTTTAAGGTAAGAAATGAGTGTACTGTATATGCATTTGATCACTCTAGGGCACTTTAAATGCCTAGTACTGTATACAATGTGTGAGTGGGGTAGCCAGATGGGGGTTACATACCTACCACACTTTGATACATACCTACCTTACTATTCACCGTACACCCTATATTAAGAGCATTAAGACTACAAATATTTTAAGGTAAATAATGAGTGTACTGTATATGCATTTTATTGCTCTAGGGCACTTTAAATGCCTAGTATACAGTAGATCGTCATTTAGCAAGGTAGTTACGTTCCTGAACACGTCGTGTTAAATAATTTCGTGTTAAATAATTAAAAGAACTTATGGGAAAAATAGGGTTATGTTCCTGGGAGTCCCCAAAAACCCAAACAAGTTTTTTTTAGACAAACAGATCTTGCAAAAATTGAAGGTGAATATGTAATTGTAGTTCATTGTCGTGATATATTACTGCTTAAGACTATAAATGCAATAGAAATAGTATTTCTTACCTTAAATTGTGGGTAATGATGTTTGTGGATGGTTGTGAAGAGTGTGGATATGGATGGTGTGGCCCTAATGGGATGAGGTGGATGGTTGTTGGTTGTCGGCAGAAGTGGATGGTAGAGGTTCTGGTACTAAAGTCAATGGTTGTATTGGAGTGTGCATAAATGCTGTAATAGATCTCTGGGCTCTTTTACCCTGCTGTACATTATACAGCTGATGGTAAGGCATCATCAGCTGGTCTAGACCCAGTTTCAAAGCACTGCTTCTAGATTTGTTATTGTATAATTATACTATTACTATCAATAAATATTATCTACCTATCATATTTATTCCAGAATATTAGGTATAACATAAATAATGTAGAAGCATGATAAAGATGCATAAATTAATAAAAACTGACATATAGGTATTGAAGGGTGGGCGGGGCTGAGAGCGAGAAGTGGAGCAGTGTCTCAGTTGCTCATGGACCATCATGGCGTGAGGATATGTTAGCTCACGGCACTATAAAGTATTGTAAAATAATACTATTACTATCAATAAAGGTTATCTACGTATCATATTTATTCCAGAATAATATTAGGTATAACATAAATATCGTAGAAGCATGATAAAGATGCACAAATTAATAAAAACTGATATTATATTCGTAGAGTATTGAATGGTTGGCGGTACTATGAGGGAGACGGGCTAGCAGTCTCTCTCAGCTCAGTTACTCACGGACCACCATGGCGTGTGGAGGTGTGAGCTCACCGCACTAAAATATTGTAATAATAATACTTATTATTACTATCAATACGTTATCTACCTATCATATTTATTCCAGAATAATATTAGGTATAACATAAATAACGTAGCAGCATGATAAAGACGCCCAAATTAATAAAAATATGACAGAGATAATGAAGGTTGGAGCGTCAGCCCATAAACAAAGCCATTGTTTATGTGCAAGTGACCATCACCTCACACACCAGCAAGGGTACTTCCCCACACAAACCAGCCAGGGTACTTCCCCACACAAACCAGCCAGGGTACTTCCCCACACAAACCAGCCAGTGTACTTCCCCACACAAACCAGCCAGGGTACTTCCCCACACAAACCAGCCAGGATACTTCCCCACACAAACCAGCCAGGATACTTCCCCACACAAACCAGCCAGGATACTTCCCCACACAAACCAGCCTGGATACTTCCCACACAAACCAGCCAGGTACTTCCCACACATACGATTTTATTTGAGTGGGACTTGCGCATGAGTGAATAGAATTATCGAAGCTTATTGCTTGGGGAGCATTGAAAATTTGGTTGGGCAAATATTCTGTTATTGGGATGGTTTGTGAAGGACCTGCGGGCTCAATTTTTTTTCCCCCTCCCGCAAACCGTGTAATATAATTTTTACATCATGTTAGATAATAATGTGCCGCAATTCTTCAATCGTGCAATACCCGTAACGTGCAACATAATCTCGTGCTAAATGACGATCTACTGTATACAGTGGTACCCCGACTTACGATGGTCCCCAAACTCACCCTTTTATGTAAGTTTATTTTTTTAAATGCTTTTGTAAGTGTAATTTTGGGGGTCTAAAAGGACTAGTCTATTTTACATCATTTCTTATGGAGATAAATTCGTTTGGTAATGGCACTTGAACAGCATTCTGGAATGAAAAAATATCGTAAGTCGGGGTACCACTGTAATGTAATGTTCACTCGAGGAGAAACAAAGCCAGACTGACTCACAACGGCTGCGCAGGGAGGCGCGCAGGCGGACAGGTCTGGTACGTGGGCCAAAACACGGGGCACTGTGCAAAACTCAAGACAAAATTTAGCCGAAAAAAGGGGTCTAACTTGAAACCGCTGATACTCAGGACGGCCGAAACTCGGGGTTCCACTGTATTACCCATTTTGTCATTTTCCTGGCTGTCATGACATTTGCCTTACAGTGAACCAAAGGCAGTACTGCAGGTGAACAAATTGAACTCAAACAATAAGCTTTTAATTCAGTGCTTGAAATGCAAATATAAATTGAGCAATTAGAAAAGTTGATAAAATAAATGGAATTGTGCTTTACATTAGGATGACATCAATATTTCCAGGTCCATTACATGTTCTGCTCTATATTGTAATCCTCTTGCATTTTATGTCCAGTCCCTTTTTGAGTTATTCATTCTTTCCATATCTAAGCAATTGGAACTTGTCACCACTGAACAATTATTCTCCACTGTCCAGTGAAAGACCTTGCAATGTTTGTCTTCTGCTGAAGTAATTTTCATGCGTGTTTTTGTGTCATCCACAAATATAGGTGCTCCTCGGCTTACAATGGGGTTACGTTTCGACGAATCCATCGTAAGTTGAAAATATCGTAAGTCAAATATGAATGATATGATAAGTACATAAGTAAATAAATAACTACTATCACTGAATAAGTAAATAAACAAATAATTACTGTAACTAATGAATGCAAATGACTTCACTGTCTCACTGATTCACCTCTTATCTTTTAAGATGGTTGAGTTCGGCGACTGTAGGAGGCCCAAGTCACATACTAAGGCTATTACGGACTTATTGCCTTCATGCTGGGTAATTATCTTAAGTTTCATCTTTAAAGTTTTTGCTTTCCTCTTTTTCTTTTCACCAGAAGCAGGAGACACACTTGGGCTTGGGAAAATTTGACTTAACACAAAAAACACCATACAAAATGTTGCTAAACACTGTATGAGATGTTTATGCTTGCAATCCCTGCAGAAACAGAGCATGGCTGGGTGGATGCTGCCATCACCCAGCATCAGTAGAAAGTATCGTACTGCATATCACTAGCCCAGGAACAGATCAAAATTCAAAGTTTGATGACTACTGAATGTAAAACAAGGTACATTTGTAATAATAATGTTTTTAACACTGTCCACTGTGAGGATAATAAACAGTAAAGATGCCAGGACCATGTCTTGGGGTAGTGAGCTTTATCTGGCCCTGGATTTCTCTTCTCACCTGACCCTCTGATCTCACTTAACCTTGGCTTTCTATTTACCTTTTTAACTGATTTGGTTTCTGCATACAGTGGGGCCCCACTTATACGGCAGGTTAGTTCCAGGCTACTGTTGAAAAGCAGACATCACCGGAAAGCAGAACGCCATTTTTTTCCACTTATAAATGCATATAAATGCCAGACAACAAGTTTACACTAACTTATATTAGGTTATTAATAGAACTAGGCATTAAAAACACAATAAAAAGTAAAATAATACATAGTACATTCATTACTTACCTTAAAATATTTGTAGTCTTAACCGTTTCAGGGTCCAAGCCGTAGATCTATGCATTGTCCACAGGGTCCAAACCGTAGATCTACGCCATGAGCTCAGCTCACTCAGATAAGCTGTGATCAGTAAATTTGGGCCTAGATATGAGAGAATGCATCTATGTGGTAAGTGTGCACCATATAAACTAAATCCTGAAGCACGCAGTGCATAACGAGAAAAAAAACTGCGACTGTGTTTTTCGATTAAAACAGCAACTTTGTGGTGTATTTTCATGTAGTTTTTAGTTGTATTCACAGTTTCTTGTCTCATTTGATAGAATGGAAGATATATTACAGAAATAGAGATGATTTTGATTGGTTCTAGTGCTAAAAATAGCTTCTAATTGAGCTCAAAGTAGTAGAAATGTTTGATTTTTGCTGATTTTCAAGAGTAAACAAATCACATCACGCGACCAATACACGTCAACAGGAGGGTCTAATATACGTTTACAAATACACTGATAGTGTTTATACAATTATTAAAGTAATTCATCTATTTTTTGGTGTGAATAAAAATTCGTTATGTAAATAAAAAATAAAAATGGAATTCATCTGTAAAGCCTGGAAACATAACTAATAAATAGAGGAAATCTTATTTTAGTGCCAGGAATGCCTGCATTCTTTATTATGGATGCTGTTTTGAAATTGGAATATTTTTTACTTTGTGTGAAATTGGCAAAATTACCAATTTCTGATCACTTTATTGGCTACTTGAAATAGTTGATTGGGCAGTTTATTGTGCTCAATCAATAAAATAGAAGTAATACTAACGAAATAGCTAAGAATTTGGTGAACTGGAATAATGTAATTGGACTAAAATAGGAGTCAAAGTGGGGAAAATTGCCGATATGTAAATATCGCTGACACAGTCAAATTCGCAATAGTGTAATTTCGTCAGTTTTCCACCAAATTTCGTACTTTTTGTTTTATTACCTTCAGAAAAAGTTTCTCTACCATTTCATAAGAAAAAAAAATTAATATTCTTGGACCGTGGACAATGAGTAGATCTACGGCTTCGACCCTGAAAGGGTTAATGTAGGGTGAGAGGTGAGTAGTACTTACAGTGTATTTGTAGGAAGTCAGGTGTAGGTAGCTGGTAGATGTAGCTATGTAGTCTGCCTGGCTACATAGCTGCACCTACCTACATAGCTATACGATATTTAATGCAGCCCAGAGCCATATTATTACTATCGACATACCTTCTTTCACCGTGTTTAATCGTTTCTAACAACTACCTTTAGATGCCATCATAAGCAAAGGGATAAGTATCGAATAATTCATGCCGAGAATTGTAAACAAAAGCGTTGTGTGTTATGGGGAGTGACTGGGCCAGACGCAGATTCATACACGTTTTCTCTGGTGCTGGACCAAAGAAAACGTAATGTTTTCCCTCCACCCAGCTACCACACCTCCATAACATATAAACATAGCATGTTTATATGCTATGTAATGTGTTTCTTATATAATTTTTAAGAAAACATCATAGATGGATTAATAAAAATGTCTATATTAACGTACAATAAGACATTCAATGTGGTCAAGAGTGATTAGTATTATTATTACGTATTATTACTATGGTGTTAAGACTACAGGGACACCCTTGGTGATTTTAATGTGTACCTGCACGCCAGTACAGTGTGTAAGTATATTTAGGTACAGGTACATATACGTATAATTATCAGAGTACACATAAAATATGCAATAACTTTAAAACACTTGAAATTTTCGAGTTTCCAAACATAATAGAGATGTGCTCATGGAGAATGTAAACAAACTGGGTGGTGCGCGCCGTATTAGAAAGACCACTTGCCGTATAGTGTTTTGGTAATAATTTGAAATCACCGAATTAGCGGAACGCCGTAAAGCAGGGCCCTACTCTACTTCCTTTTTCTCCCCCAATCATGACTTCATAATGATCTAAGATAGACCAAAATGTCATCTAAAGATTTATCTCCAGTTTGTGGGTTAGTTGTGATTATAATATTACATTCATGGAAAAGTGTTAAACGAGTAAGAGTCATACAGCACCTAGGAGATGGTGGATGATTGGATTCAATCCAAGGGAAGAGCAACACCAATTACTTAGATCAGGAGCCCTTCCTCATTCCAGGTACATTACTCCCCCCCCCAAGGGACAATTAGATGTGAATTGCACATACAACACTGACTTTTATTCTTCATGTTTTTAACATCAAATGTGACCAAGCATATGAAGACATCTGAGCAGCATAGATCACCAGTGCTTATATGAGACTTATAAATGGATGACTGACAGTATAGTACTGTGTCCTGTACAGTATGGTTATGGAAGCAACAAAATCTCAATGTCATTGTATTTATGCCTTCCAGAAATAGTTTTTACCTAAAATACATCATAAATACAATAATAAATAGTGTAATTAATGCAATAAACTAGGACAAAGAAAAGTTGGCATTGCTGTCATGCACTCCTCCAAGGCAAGCTGGCTTTCCACACTAGATGCAGGACTAAAATATTGACACATCAGTTATCACTGCAAATCTTTTTTCTTTATTCTGTAACATACATGTGACCAAGTGTGAGCATTATTCTACCCTCTTTTGTATATTATCAATATTATTATCTATAAATGAATGCTAGTTTATACAACTACAATACAGTACAGGAGGGCCCTACTTTACAGTGCTTCGATTTACAGTGTTTCACTAATACAGTAGTTTTCAATTATATCCATTCTTCATTTATTCAGGCTACCTACAATAAATATATTCACCACTCACTATAAGCAAAGTATAAAAATATTTTAAGGTAAGTAATGTGTGTACTGTATATGAATTTTTTAGGCCCTGCTTTATTATTCACTTAATATATGATAGTGTAAACTTGCTATCAGGCTTTTATATGCATTTGAAAGTGGGAAAAAAAAAAAATGAAGAGAAGAAAGGCTATGTTTCACTTTACAGCAGTAGCCTGGAACCTAACCTGCTGTATAAGCCCGGCCCTCCTGTATTAAACATTGGTACACAACTAAGATAAAAGTTTCCATGCATGTCAAACAGACAGTTGCATTATTCTCAGAACACAAAGTTTCAATGCTGATCTCTAATAAATTCATTATCGTGATAATTTCATGATTTTTATGCATATGCTATGTATTACATGGCAATCTATAGAATGGGAAAGTGATATTTTCAATAAACAAAATACAGTGGACCCCCGGTTTATGATAGTTTCCAAACTCGCCCTTTTATGCAAGTTTATTTTTGTAAGTGCTTTTGTAAGTGTATTTTTGGGGGTCTAAAAGGACTAATCTAATTTACATTATTCCTTATGGGAATAAATTCGTTCGCTAATGGCACTTGAACAGCATTCTTGAACAAAAAAATGACGTAATCCGGGGGTCCACTGTACTGGCTTAAATATAAATCATACTTGTTTTGTATGTAACACATTAAATTATGAAATAAAACTCTCCCACATGTTGAAACTAATAGCCTCAGAATACTGTACTGTTCTAAAATGCACAGATGCGAATGAATTTTAGCAACTTTATTTAGTAAAGAGCAGCAGCAGTTTTGGTATAAGACTGTGTGTTCCTTCTTAGTAACTTAACATTACTAACTTGGCTCCTGGGAAGACTTTACATGCTGTGATTCCATACTGCTTCCCCCTAACATCAGGAAAAAATCCACAAAGATTAAAGAACTTTAAATAAATTTATCCAGAGTAAAGCTCCATAAAGAATTTAATTTACTAATACAACATACTCAGAAAAAAGGAAACACAAACGAGTAAAAAAACTACTACAGTGGACCCTCGGTTAACGAAATTAATTCGTTCCAGTAGCTATTACTTAATCTGAATTTTTCGTAATCCGAACCCTTATTTCCCATAAGAAATAATGTAAATACAATTAATCCGTTCCACAAAAAAATATTCACCAAAAATAAAATATAAATAACATCTACTTACCTTTATTGAAGAGACTTGCAGGCATCTGGAGGATAGGGAGGATTACAGGGGCATGCCTGCTATACTCCCTGCATGCCTGCTACACTCCTCTGCCTGCCATCGCATGCTGCTACACTCCCTGCATGCCTGCTACACTCCTGCATGCCTGCTACACTCCCTGCATGCCTGCTACACTCCCTGCATGCCTGCTACACTCCCTGCATGAATGCTACACTCCCTGCATGAATGCTACACTCCCTGCATGAATGCTACACTCCCTGCATGCCTGCTACACTCCCTGCATGAATGCTACACTCCTTGCAAGAATGCTACACTCCCTGCATGAATGCTACCACTGGGGTGCCACTAGGAAGCTTCTTTGGACCCATGGTGACTTATTTCACAGTGACAATCACTAAACCACCAAAAAAGACACCAAATATATTGTGAATCTTTGAAAGAGCGCGCTAGGTAATGTTCTCTCAATGGTAAACAACGCTTCACTGGTGTCCTGCGCTTGCGCGGAGCAGGCGGACACGTCTAATACCTTTCGGTAACCGAGGAATTTTTCGCTAACCGATTACGAAAAAAGCTTTCGGTTTCCAAAGCTTTCGTTAACGGGACCTTTCGTTAACCGAGGGTCCACTGTATTTTTGTATGATACTGTATAGCATAATGTTAGAAAGTACATAAATATAATTCAAGGATAGTAAAATACAAAGGCAATCACTGTGACACTGTTTATTGACGAGTCAGAGGACTCCCTGCAATGACCGGGGGCCTGAGTACACAGCAAGCATCTGCTGAGGTTGGGGAAGGGGGGAGGGGATGATGTTTTCATACAGTTAAGATTCAGTCTTCATAAGTAGATAGGCAAAGGGAGGGAGCATAAAGAAAGTTCCTTGACGACAGCAAACATGGGTCAAGAGAAAATGCAGGTGTTTTGAAGAATTTTTTTTGTCATTCAAAGATTTACTGTATATGATAAATTTGGTTGAGAATTGATTAGCCAGTCACTATGAAAGTTTAAAAAAAAATGTATTATATAATAAATATTGTATACATACAGATCTATATTACAGGACCCTATTTACTCGCCAAGAAGGAAGACAAGCAATTCAGTGCTCAATACAATTATGGTACACATATTTTTGAAAATTTTCAAAAAATTTAAAAGGTGGTGTGCAGGTACACAACTTCCACTGGAATCTCTTACAAACTTTTGATCTTGCATTGAGCACTATACCAATGTAGCAAGAATGTTGCTGTTGCATATATGAGAGAGAGAGAAAGAGAGAGAAAGAAAGAGAGAGAGAGAAAGAAAGAAAGAGAGAGAAAGAAAGAAAGAAAGAAAGAAAGAAAGAGAGAAAGAAAGATAGAAAGAAAGAGAGAAAGAGAAATAAAGAAAGAAAGAAAGAGAGAAAGAAAGAAAGATAGAAAGAAAGAGAGAAAGAGAAAGAGAAAGAAAGAGAGAAAGAAAGAAAGAAAGATAGAAAGAAAGAGAGAAAGAGAGAAAGAGAGAAAGAAAGAAATAAAGAGAAAGAAAGAGAGAAAGAAAGAAAGAGAGAGAAAGAAAGAGAAAGAGAGAGAAAGAAAAAGAAAGAAAGAAAGAAAGAAAGAAAGAAAGAAAGACAAGAAAGAAAGAAAAAGAGAAAGAAAGAAAAAGAGAAAGAAAGAAAGAGAGAGAAAGAAAGAAAGAAGAGAGAGAAAGAAAGAAGAAAGAGAAAGAAAGAAAGAAGAAAGAGAAAGAAAGAAAGAGAAAGAAAGAGAAAGAAAGAAAGAAAGAAAGAGAAAGAAAGAAAGAAAGAAAGAGAAAGAAAGAAAGAAAGAGAAAGAAAGAAAGAAAGAAAGAGAAAGAAAGAAAGAAAGAGAAAGAAAGAAAGAGAAAGAAAGAAAGAAAGAAAGAGAAAGAAAGAAAGAAAAAGAAAGAAAGAAAGAAAGAGAGAAAGAGAGAAAGAAAGAGAAAGAGAAAGAAAGAAAGAAAGAGAAAGAGAAAGAAAGAAAAAGAGAAAGAAAGAAAAAGAGAAAGAAAAAGAGAAAGAAAGAGAAAGAGAAAGAGAAAGAAAGAAAGAGAAAGAAAGAAAAAGAGAAAGAGAAAGAGAAAGAAAGAGAAAGAAAGAAAGAGAAAGAAAGAAAGAGAAAAAGAGAAAAAGAGAAAAAGAGAAAAAGAGAAAAAGAGAGAAAGAGAGAAAGAGAGAAAGAGAGAAAGAGAGAAAGAGAGAAGAGAGAGAGAGAGAGAGAGAGAGAGAGAGAGAGAGAGAGAGAGAGAGAGAGAGAGAGAGAGAATAGGAGCTCAAAGTAAGAGGTCCTTATCACCACAATATAGTTCATATCTAATTTCAGTTCGATGAGAGAAATGATCACTTCATTAATACATAGTTACACACATAATTAAACATGTAAAGCAAATGATTTTAAATCAAACATAAAAATATTAATGAAAATACTCATCTTTTGATTAGCTAAGGAGTCAATATTTATGGTGCCATTTTGTAAATGCTTTATAAAGGCCAGAAACATAATATTAATTAGTTAATAATTAAATGCAATAGTTGCATCTCTCTCACAGTAAAATTAATTTCAATTGCCAAAGCATGTATCAAAGTGTGATTGTCATTATTTAATATTATTAGGCATATTACTGGTTATATCAATGCTTAATAATCAATCAAAAACACAATACACCAAAGAAATAAAGAGAACATTGGTCATTCTCTCATCAAGCTGCATTAAACCGACACTGCATTTAACCGACACTGCATTTTAACAAACAATACTGTTACAGTATTGTATAAGCAATGTAAATTGTAATGATAAGTCTCATCTTGTACAGAAATTTGTTTTTGGCACAGCCACAGTATGAAAATTTGAAAGTCATTTTGGTTCAGGTACAAAACAAACAGGGTATTAATCCTTGGCACGAATTCCTAAAAGCCTTCGGCTCAATAAAGACATTTAAATTCATTAATAAATAATATTATCACATCAAAAATGTCTTTCACTACATTACTTTTCAG
>WNWK01007198.1:0-42500 GCA_009830355.1 Cherax destructor | reverse complement strand
TCTCTATTATGTTTTATTATGTTTTTATAAAATATTTCTTATTTATATATACACTGTTTCAGTGTTTTCCTTATGAAACTAGTGATCTAGTGCAGTTAGCCTCACAAACACTCCCTTTTCTCTTATAATAAGAGCATGGGAAGATATGGTCAGAGCGGGAGCCGGAATGACCGCCACCACTCATCAAATGACATACTTTATTCATTCTAGAGTATATATCATGTTTCTATGTTATTTATATTGTTTATTATGTCATATTAGATCAATTGTGATAGATAAATAAGCCGTAGAGTAGATATTAGCGTTATATTAAAGTATTCTGTCCTGCCTCCCGAGAGCAGGAATTCTGCTGGAACGGATTAATGGCATTTCAATTAATTTAAATAAGGAAAATTGATTTGATATACTGTACGAGCAAATTGAGTTATGAGCTAGGTCACAGAACGGATTGCTGTTGTTGTTGTAGGTTCGCCGGTACATCCAGCCCGTGTCTTCTCCAAATGGTGACCCGGCATCAGAACGGATTAAACTCATAAGTCGAGGTTCCACTGTATATATATACGTATTACCTTTAGTTTAATTTTTTTTTTTAAACGAACCAAGATAGATGAAATATCTAAATTACATTTTTTGTAGATAACTTCATATTAGAGTATCTATGAATAAAAGTGTTGTATACAGTGGCTGATGCTTAAAGAGGTAGCCACACTTGCTGATATGGAGACAAGAGACACAGTCAGGGGGTAGAGGGGGGTTTGAGCAATGGGTAACACTGGGAAATGAGCGTCTCATGCAAAATCGCTGTACAATCCTCTTCCTCACTGATTGTTCATCACATTTTACCATTCCATAATAATGTGGAATGTCTTCAGTTGAGAGAGCTTAATGTCAATACCTCCTTAAAAATATACAACTGAGACAAGAGAAACTGATAATAGGAGGCATGTCTTCATTACCTGCAAGTCCTGCACCCTACTGCCACAAGCAGTAAAATAAATATATACATTTGTCATGGAAAGGCTCATGTAACTGCTCCTTCCCACAATTTCTCAACATTATATGAAAACTAAATTACTGTCATGGTGTAGATAAAAACCTATAGTGAATCTCAATGTAGTGATTTAATCATCTAAAAATTACTGAAAAGATTTAATTCAACCAAATATTCATAAAACACATGCCTCATTATGAAAAAGTACTGTACATAGTAAATATTGAAAAATTTATAATAACTTCAAGAATTTAAAGACATGTAATTTTGAATATACAGTATTGTAATTTATCAATTTAACGTATTGCCAATAAGTTCCTTGTACAGTTGAGTTTCTATTAACCACTATTTAACTAATGGCAGCCAAATACATGCATACTTTTGAGGTGGGGACCAGCTGCTTAACATGTAGAATTAAGCAAGTGAGTCTGTGGTTATCAATAATACAGGGGGTTCAGTAAGCCCCTGAGTTTTCCCTGCCACCACCATAGTATTACATGCAATCACATGACTGCTTTTTTGCATGTGTGGCACTTATCTGACCATAAACAATGCAGTAATTATTATGAGTTCTAAGTATGTTTTAACAAACATCTGATTACAGCCTTAACCAGAAATGAATGTCCACTTGCAATTATCTAAGATACTCAACATGCAAAAGCTCAAAGAGCAAAATCACTTGTTATTTCAAAATAAGTGCCTCACCCTTTCTCCCCATATCCATTCCTGTATCTGTACATTATTTATTTAAAGATACCTGTGGCCATTAATGACAATGCAGATGGCACAGTCCATCACCCAAAGCCTGGACATTCTAATGACAAAAGGTGATTATTAACTTCATCCTCAACTCCATCCTCCTTTTAAATCTTCTTCCTCTCTTCTGTTTCTAATCCTCCCTCAACTTAGTTTTCATTTCTCAAATAAGCACAAGTGTTAACTTTTGAAAAAACTATAACCTCTTCATACATTTAAGGTCATGGTGTGCCCTACATGAGGTTCAGTCTTATTACATTTTCCCCATCACAATACCTTCATGTCATGGCATTCTCACTAACACAAAATTAAATATGATGCGTTTATTTATTTGTAGTGTTGCTTTAATTACGCTCTAACAAAAATTATTCCACATTTAAATTTAATAAATCAGTCATGTTATGTAAAAAAAGGTCTAGAGTGGATCGAATACACTGTTCACTTGTTACCAGGAATGTGCACATGAAGATTGTAGAAAGTTCAACTGTACTACGTATACATAAAGGAATTAATTTAAAAGTGCAATTATGTTTACAGTGTTTTGCTGTTACAAAACAATTTCTGTAATAAAAAATCTGAGGCATGTGTAACAAACTTATTGATAGAAATATATCTCATAAATATATCTTCTCTGGTGTAATTTAAAAAAAAAAAAAAAGCCAAGAGCTAGTAATGACCTACCAAACTATAACATCCCCACTCATCTCTTAGAATGTAGATACTACTGCACTTCCCACCTACAGAACCCTGTCTAGCTAGCCAGTTTCCCTCAATCCCTTTCTATATATCACCATCCTCACACTCAAATTGCAAGTCATATTTCTCCACTCACTCTGACTTATCACACTCACACATGCTTGTTGGATGCTCAAGTCCCTACCTCCCAAGCCTTCCTTCACAACATACATTAGACCAAAAGTGGAATATAATGAACAACAGTGGTATATTGTGAACACCAAAATATGTTAAGTCAAAAAGTAAAAAAACAAGCTACAAAATGGCTCCTAGAGCTAAAATATATGAGTTACAAAGGAAGGCTGTAAGTATTGGAAATGCCAGCTTTGGCTGTTAGGAGAAAAACAGAAGACATAACTGACATAATATAATTAACAAGGAGGGTTTCCTATCACCATCAACAGGCAGGAAAAAAAAAAAAAAGAGGGCATAGCTATAAACTAAGAATATAAGATGCTGAAAGGATACCAGAAAATTCTTTGCAAACAGTGGTAGAACAATGGAATGGGTTACAAGAGGTAGTTAATGCTACAACCACTGGAAACTTAAACAAAATTTACAACAGACTAAAGACAACACTGTGAGCTTAGCTCTGCTTCATTTGCTATAAATCGGTAAAAACTCTTGTACTTTCTAGAGTTTCACTTTCTTAACTAGGTGAGGGTTCTATACCACCCCTGCAGTTTTTTTGTCTACATTTCTGAATGCCATTGTTATATTCATAAGCTTAGCAAGTCTTGATGTTATTGTGTGTACTTCACAGGACAGATTTGGGTTAATGGGTGTTCACTCATATTTTTTAAATGTCTCAATGAGCTTGCTGTCTTTCCCACCTTACCCAGATGCTACACTAGTGAATTTCATTTGAGGACTTTCCCCATTTCTCCTGACAAACAATATTTAATACCCCTTTCCCTGTCCTTTCCTTTAGCAGCCTTCTTTTATCCTCTTCATTCTCGATTCTCAATATTTTGGCATCATCCATAAATAAGGATGTGCAGAGTTAATTCCTGTGATCAGGTCAATAATATGAAGCAGGAATAGTATGGAGCTAAACACAGCTCTTTGTGGAGCTCCATTAGTTACATTCTCATCTAGATGCTCATCCCTTACAGCTATTTTGTCAGAGCACATTGTAACATCTTTCCTTTATTCATCTGCTGAACTTCATGCTGAGATCAGAGTTGTGTGAACCTATGATTTCATTAACACAAGGGACTTCTTAACAGCTCAAACAGAAATCCTGGAGAATGATTAAATCCACATTTTTTATCATCATCAATATCCAAGTAAAGTGAAGGTAAGACCTGAGCAATCCTACAACTAACCACTATAATACCTATGTCTGTCTAGTCCTGGCCCAACCCTTTGGAACAGACAATTTACATATCTACCTCCAAAACATTATAATCATATCTCCACTGTTCGTTTATGCCCACAGTTTCAAGAGGTTCAGCTCTCCAGTCTGTCTTCACTAAACTAGTCTTTAACTTCAGTAACTAGCTTGGTAGGAAATCTCTGGACACTTGGAGGAGGTATAGACTATGCTGGTGCTACAAATTTCAACAATAGCCACACTTTCATGTACTGGACATTATCTTGAAGGCTATCAAGGTTTCTATGGCTCATTCTTATGCTTGCCAATGTTGTGTATGCTGGTGATGTTTTGCTTCCTTTCTGGAGAAGACACTTGTCTTCTATGCTTTCTACCTTATCAAGATTAGACTTGCAGCCTCTCCATGTCATCTTGTAATTTATGTGTTGTGTGCCTGAACCAATAGTAGCAAGATTAAAAGTGTTCCCATAAATAGTGAATACTACATTAAAATATTACCAGCACCCTAAGATACTATTGAATCGTATTGTATGCATTATAATTTTTATTTGGGCAGGGAGGAGTGACCCATAAGTTAGCAGAATGACTGTCCCAAAAAAACAATGGAGTAGTTCATTACATTACTAAGACCTGACTGGAGAAATTTTTGTATTTCCATGATAAATAAATAACCATCACCATAAGCTACCATGGGAGAACCAATACCAGAAGCCACTCTTGTATACATATATTATACATCCTGACCATCAGGAATTAGTGGGATAACCAAAAGCAGTAGTCCTTATTTGCAACATCTCCAGCATTAAAAACCATTGAAAAAAGCATCGGCAGCATAAAGGTACACAAAGAAGAGATTATGATTAAAAGGACCACTACAAATCACCCTCTTTGGCATATAGGGTCACTACAAACATCAATACCATGAGTTACTAGACCTACCCTCTCCAGCACCAGGATTCCTAGGGATAAAGTCACTAGCACCAGGAGCCATTATATATACCATGAACAGCACTTGGAACAGATACAGAAAACATAAATAATTAGGAACATTATTCACTAATGTCATTATAACATAACTTCCACACAAAATAACTAACATTATCAACCCCACATCATGTCACACACATCACCCATCCCCCCACAAAAAACAAACACAAACACACACAAAATGTTTAATCCCTAAGCTCTTCCTTGTTAAAAATTAAGGAGTGTATTGATCATCACTATGCTGAGACATTCCCTATAGTGTAGAAGGAGCAGTACTGTTTAGCTGGATATAAAAGAGCAACATTTGTAATAGGAGAAAACCCCAGTAAACACTAACACTTTCTTATTTTGTTGAGGTATTTTAAAATTGACAAACAACAGCTACCTCTATGGTAATACACGTGAACATACTGATTAAATATTGTCGTAGCCTTTGGAAGACATAGAAGTTATGAATAAGTGGCACAGTATCTTTGCACTCAGAGACAATGTGATTGTTTTTTCTACTTTGTACACAAATGTTGTATGCATATTAAAACACTTTAAAATGTGGGTTTCCCTATCATCACATCATCTCAAACTTACACAAACTGGATGTGCAAGATCTTGACTGCCTGATGCTTCTGAAAACAATGTTACTTATTTCCCAATCAACAGCAAATGGAGAAAAAATTATTGTTTTTTTTTTTTGGCACAAATTAGGTACAGAGGAAATGTAGGTGTAAAAAGACTTTCCCAAGTTACACTGGGATAAAAAGGAGAGGTTCAATCTAAAGCATTTGTTCAAGAATTTTATGTATTGCTAGCATCTCACAAGTTTGAGTGAGAATGAGCATTACATACATTTCTTGCAGTTTCATCAGTTACCCTATACAAGTGATAAAGCTCCACATATTCCATACAGTACAAACATTCTAGATACTCTGACCATCCACTCACCAATGAACCAACACATTACCAATACTCAAGCGGGCCATGGTTCCTTGTATGCCATCCAAAGCTGTGACATTTAAGTAATGATACTGTATTTACCTTTCTAACTTAGGCCTATATGTATTGTAAATGTTGAGCACTTATGTTATTACTTTATGCCTGAGAATGAAAACTGAGGGCATTGTAAAGACTCTGCCAGCTCTTAAAAGCTGAATACCTATGTAAAATATGATCAGCCTCTTTGGAGAAAAATGTATCAGGTCAGCCATTTAAAAACCTTACATAAAATCATTTTTATTATATACTTTATTTCTTGACCTGTGAACAAAGGTAGCAAGACACTTTTAACAGGTTTAAAATAGCTGACCCAAATACGCTTATTGATATGCTTCTGCAGAGTCTAGAGCAGTAGGGCCCGACTCCTCCTGCCCTTGAACACATGCAGTGACGAGTGGACTGCTACTCGGACGTTGTGTCCTTAGCTCCCTGATCATTTTCATCATTCACATACTTCTCCATGGTGTAGTTGCGATTTCGTTTAAGAGGGGCCCCATGATGGGTCACCTGGTGGCGTCGCAGGTACCACTTGTTTTTGCACTTTTTGTGGCACAAGTCACACTCCACCCCCTCACCCTTGGTGTGAATATTGATAATGTGCTGTTTCAGATTGAATTTGTTGCTGAAGACGCGGTTACATATTGGACAGATGCCTGGCTGCCGGCTGTTCCAAAGCTTGGGAACGCATGCCCGCACCAGATATTCAGCGTCTGCAAGGGAAGAAGAAATGTCCTCTCAGTATGGCTGTCTCTTGGGACATCCCAGTCCACTTAGCTTACTTAGGGAATTAGAGCTATCAGGATTCTTTGACCAGGAAACAACAGGTGGACAGGTGGATTTTTGTTTTAGCTAAATCAGCTAGATGCAACTCCAGCCAATATCCCATGCTTAATTTCATTCCTTACCATTACATTTCTTATTTCAGCCAATTACCTCCTGAAATTAACATTAATAATTTTTAGCAAATCAACTACTGTATTATTCTTAATGTTCTAATTTCATATTCAAGTTAATCAAGAGGTGACAAAAGAATAAGGAATCTATCTTGCAGAACATGAGTAGAGCAATGAAAAAACTGCTATAAGTCTACAAGAACACTACTTGGACAGAGTCATGCTTAGCAATAAGAGTCTTCACTACATGCTACCTCTTACTCAAGGCTCACAAATGGCAACCTGTTGTCATATTGGACCATTCTTTAACAATTTAGCCATGAAATCTTTTTTTTTTATATTAAGCATGGTACTTGTGTTTTCAGGATCTCAACCATTAAATATTTTGTCCATGTCCACCTGTTGTTGAATTTATCTGTCAAAAATTTATTACTGACAGGACATTTTTCTAATGCAAATATCACGAATGATTTATTACAGCCTTTGTACTACACTTTGTCTAAATCATCCATACATGAATCCCAAACGTCAACTGCAGAACATACTAGAGTGATTTTGAAGGGGAATTCAGCACATGCGATCCATTTGTTTCTTAGTGAAGACCTCTTGAGGTTGGGATGTCTCCATCTGATGGGGAGTAGGAGTGAGTGCCAAGCCAAAGTCCTTTCTTAAATCATTGGCAGCATGCTGGTTGGTCAAGGGCTTGCTAGACTTGGGCTCAGCTGGGCCTTTGGAGCGTCGCAGGGGAGCACCATGGGCAGTCACATGGTGTTTGCGCAAGTACCACTTGTTCTTGACCACTTTATGGCACAATTCACACTCAATCCCCTCCCCTACTGTGTGCACGTTCACAATGTGTTGTTTCAGGTTAAACGAATTACTGAAAGTTTTCCAGCAAAACGGACAGAGGCGGGGTTGCATGCAGCGCCACCTTTGGCGAGCGGGGGCATCTGGAACAGAGCAAAACATGGCATTAACCTGGGCCCTTAGTGTGCTGCTGCCAAATGCCCCCACTCAGCCAAGTGCTCACGGGTCTTTCTGATAATCATGTCAATGCTCTTCATAAAATCGCTTCAATTTACTGTGCTTCACATCATTGCTACAAAGATGACAAAAAAAAATGAAAATTAATTGTCCTTCCTTGGTCCATTAAGTTGTGTTCCAGGTATACAGTATATGATTTGTTTCAAACCATATATGTGATAATTTAATTATTAATCACATTCAACATAAAGCACTAAAAAAATGTAACTGGTCCTGTGACACAGGGATGAAAGAAATAAGGTCAAAGAAGTTACTACAGTACTGTACTTACAAAAACAAACCTTACTGCATAAGCTTTAACGAATCAATCATTAAAAGAAGTTGCTTACTGCTTTCTATTACTTGTGACCAGTAACAATGGTCTAATGAATAATTCCAAGTTTCAAAAGTTTTATAGCTGTTTATGTTTATGCAGTTCAGTCTCTAACAATGAAATGAAGCCCCAATCATCAAATAATCTACTAGAAATGCCAACATTCATCTAAAAAAACTCTGAAAGTTATAATATAAAACAAGATTCTAAACATGCATATTTAAATGACTAAGATTTATATACTGTAGATAAATTTTCTTTTACAAAATACAATTCACAAAAATTATTATACTGATATACAGTAACACTCATTTTTGGGTATTCAGTGAACTTTGCTATTTCTAATATTTCCATTCTGAACACACCATCAATAACTTTAAATATTCCATGTAACATATGAAAGATTTTCCATATAATGAAGAGTACAGTACCTATATCGTAGAAATGTTGAAAATGAGCAGTGGTATTCCATGCATTTCTCTTTTTTAGTATACGTATGTATAGTGTAACAAAATCCAGGGGATGAAATGGCACACTGCTAACAAGTATCATTATATCAATGGTACAGTACAATACTAATAAGTTAATGAGATAGACACATACATGTGCAACACCTTGGTATCTTTATTTTGAAGACATTTTGCCAACCAGTGGCTTTTTCAATTCAATATAGAGATTGTAATAAACTAAACTGAAAAGGCCACTCATCTGTATATAACCTTTGTAGTGAAATGAAAAAGCCACTAGTTAGCAAAACGTTTTCAAAACAAATATACAGTACTCAGGTGTTGCATATTCATCTGATTATCACATTGATATAAGCCTGAATCAGAAAACACAAGATACAGAACAAGCTATTATTGGGACAAACGTTTCAATCTGTACAGAACTTTATCAGGTCATGATTTGATAAAGTTCTACACACAGAAACTTTGTCCCAATGAAACCATGTCTTGCAACTTTTGCCTATCTTAAGCAAAAACCAAAGACAAGTACAGTTGTCATTGCAAGCATGTCTATAGAGTTGGCATTTATTGCATCTTCTTGGAATGTAACTCTCCATATACCAGTAAACACAATGCTTTTTTGAAAGAGCTTTAAATTCTGGCCAATACAAACACCATATTTTCCCTTCAAATAAGTTGAGTGTAAATGCATTGTTGAAAAACTAACACACACGCACAAACACACACACTGAACATTGCATGAAACACTGTACTACCAGTTACCTGTTTAGCCATTCTGGGGTGTATTTCATTGATGTTTAATAATCTTGATTAAATTTAACCTGGTCTACGATAAATTGGACAAGATTACCATTAGGCAAAGTTAACATATTGGTAGCAAAGAATCTTTTAAATACAAGGATTCTCTGCTACTGGTGTGTCTATTTCCACCTGTCAGCTTTTGCCACTATCTACCTATCAGTAATCTAACTGCTATTACTGTAAAGAATAAGTGTTACAATAGCATGGCTGGAATAATTCACAAACAACATGCTGTACACTTGGAAAAGAGAGACTTTTGACATATTTTGACCCATCCTGGACCATTATCAAGTCACAGTTGAATAAGAAAACCCAACACCAGAAGGCAGGTTGAGAAGGTGTAGTAATAGCAGTAATGGTAGTGATAGCAACAACAGTGGTGGCAGCAGCAGCAGTTAATAATTAGTGGTAGTAGTAGTAGTAGTAGTGGTGGTGGTAATAGTAGTAGTAGTAGTGGTGGTAATAGTAGTAGTAGCAGTGGTAATAGTAGTAGTAGTAGTGGTAATAGTAGTAGTAGTAGTAGTAGTGGTGGTAATAGTAGTGGTGGTAGTAGTAGTGGTGGTAGTAGTAGTGGTGGTAGTAGTAGTGGCAGTAGTAGTAGTAGTAGTGGTAGTGGAAGTAGTAGTAGTAGTGGCGGTGGCAACAGTGGTAGTAATGGTAGTAGCAGTGGTAGTAATTAGTAATGATAGCAGCTACAACACCAGCAGTAGTAGTAATAGTACTACTGCTATTACTACTGTACTTGATAATACTGTTGTTCTTGATGGTGGTGGTAGTTTGTTTTTCTAGTCGGCACACTACAGAACATTACAACCCTTCCTGCCACACCATAGAACATTACAACCCTTCCTGCCACACTATGGAACATTACAACCCTTCCTGCCACACTATGGAACATTACAACCCTTCCTACCACACTACAGAACATTACAACCCTTCCTACCACACTACAGAACATTACAACCATTCATGCCACACTACAGAACATTACAACCCTTCCTGCCACACTATAGAACATTACAACCCTTCCTGCCACATCACAGAATATTACAACCCTTCATACCACACTACAGAACATTACAACCCTTCCTGCCACATCACAGAACATTACAACCCTTCCTACCACACTACAGAATATTACAACCTTTCCTGTCACACCACAGAACATTACAACCATCCCTGCCACACACTACAACCATCCCTGCCGCACACCACACACTACAACCATCCCTGCCACACCCCATACACTACAACCATCCCTGCCACACATCACACACTACAACCATCCCTGCCACACATCACACACTACAACCATCCCTGCCACACATCACACACTACAACCATCCCTACCACACACTACAACCCTCCCTGCCACACCACACAACATTACAACCATCCCTGCCACACCACACAACATTACAACCATCCCTACCACACACCACTGCAACCATCCCTGCCACACACCACTACAACCATCCCTGCCACACACTACAACCATCCCTGCCACACTACAACCATCCCTGCCACACACCACAACCATCCCTGCCACACCACACATTACAACCATCCCTACCACACACCACTACAACCATCCCTGCCACACACACCACACATTACAATCATCCCTGTCACACGCCACATAACATTACAACCATCCATGGTTGTAATGTTGTGTTGGTGATTACTTGTATGTAGCAGATTTGCAGACAGTAGCTATCCAGGAACATATAACCATCCTATCATAAGAACATGATATTGAATTATGTTAATTAAACATTTTGGACTCTGGCAGGAATGCAGTTACGTATTTCTTTCTGCATCATGAAAAATATAAAATGGAAGGTACATCTTTCAAACTTTCACTTACAATCACCATACACTCATCTATCCATCCTTTTGTATTTCTTAATACTTTTCATTGCTGTAATATTTCTTTTCCAGTTTAGGAAGGGCAATGATCTATAAACAAAGGTAAAAAAGAACCTAACCTACTGGGTATTATTTTTAAACAGTTTTCAGTAAAAATCTAACTGTATATTTAAACAAAACTGAAAAACCCTAAGTCACAGGTGGGCAAAACATTTCCACAATAATGATACCCAAGTGTTGCACAAGTCTCTCATTTGTCTAGTTGTCAGTTTTATAAACCATTTATACAGTGCTTAAAGTTCAAACTGTCAATATTTCTGGGAAATAAGTACAGTGGTACCTCGACATACGAGCAGTTCCCAACTCAAACAATTATGTAAGTGTATTTCTGTAAGTGCTTTTGTAAGTGTATTTTTGGGGATCTGAAATGGATTAATCTAATTTACATTATTCTTTATGGGAACAAATTCGTTCGGTATCGGCACTCAAACAGCCTTCTGAAATGAATTAGGCTCGTAATTCGAGGTACCACTGTATACTCCACCATTTTTTTATTTATGTAAATGAAAGTACATTTACCCTTCATTTTATGGCACAAATTAGGCTTACCTTTGATATATCTTATATCTCTGAAGAGTTTCAAGAATTTCACTACTCTCAGAGCCAGGCCATGGGCCAGGCTCGTCTGGTGCTTGCCTGGTCAACCAGGCTGTTACTGTTGGATGCCTGCTGCCCCACATATCCATCACAGCCTAGTTGATCTGGCACCTGGTGAAGATACTTGTCTAGTTTGCTCTTGAAGGCTTCTACACTTGTTCCAGCCGTGTTTCTGATATAGTCTGGTAAGATGTTGAATAGTCTGCGACCCCGGATGTTGATACAGTGTTCCCTTATTGTCCCCACCGCACCCCTGCTCCTCACTGGGTTTATTTTACACTTCCTCCCATATCTCTCACTCCCGTATGTTATGGCAGTGTGCAGATTTGGGACCAGGCCCTCGAGTACTTTCCAGGGGAACCTCTGTTCACAAATGCTTCCGAACACGAACAAATCGGTTCATGACCAAAAAATTCACCAAATTTTTGCACCTGACCACAAACACAATCGGGTGCCGAACAAATGGAGCCGCGCCAATTTTCACATTCCGCACCATTTTTTTGCACGAGCCAATTTTCTCCACTTCCTGTGTTTGTATACACCTAACAAAGACCCTCGCCTTGTAGTCGGTCTCGGTCAGATGTGCGTTCATTTGCTGTGAACTCGAGGACAAGGGATAAAGTACGTACCATCCTCTTATTCCCTCCTGGGTACAGTAGACCCTTGAAAATCGTCCCCCTTTAATATCGGCAAATTTGAAAATCGGCAACTTTTTCGCCAAAATATTGGCTGATTTTCGTCCTTTGGCTTAAAAATCGGCGGTCGTATGAAACGTGTCCGAGCGGCCTCCCAGCCACCGTGGGCACACAAACACCATTCAGCGTCAGTCTGGCATTGTATCTCAGCGAGTGACTATAACCTCACGCGTTCATACGATACATTTCTAAATATTTCATTCGTTTTAGTGCTTGCAACTGCTAAATACGCCACCATGGGCCCAAAGAAAGCTCCTAGTGCCAGCTCTTTGCTAAAGGCGGCGAGAAACACGATAGAATTCAAGAAAGAACACATCAGACAGGGTACTTCCCCACACCAGGCATGGTACTTCCCCACACAAACCAGCCAGGGTACTTCCCCACACAAACCAGCCAGAGTACTTCCCCACACCAAGCTCAAACAAATGTCTTATTTTAGGTTAAATGTTTTATTTTAGGTTAATATAGACATTTTCATTACTCCATCTATGATATTTTTTTTCAAAATTATATAAGACACACATTACATATCATATCGCATATAAACATTGATACAATGTTTATATGCTATCGAGTGGTGAGTCGGGTGGAGAGTAAACATTACGTTTTCTCTGATACAGCGTTAGACAAAACTGTAAATCTGGCGTCTGGTGCAGTAACCGCCCTTCATTCGCGTTTGTTTACAATTCTCGGAATGAATTATTCATTACTTCTCCCTTTGTTTATGATGGCATATAAAGGTAGTCGTTAGAAACGATTAAACTCGGTGAACATGGTAATAATATGGCTGTGTAGTGTAATAATATGGCTGTGTAGTGAAGCCCCGGGTGGGGGGCTACATACGTGTACCTAAGTCTACAGGCTACCTACACCAAATTCCTACAAATAAATACTACACATCTCTCTCCCTACATTAAGACTACAAACATTTTAAAGTAAGTAATGAATGTACTGTGGCAGTAAAAGACAAAGAAGGGAAGTAACCCCGGAAAAGGACTTGGTACCTGAAGTCTATGGAAGGGAATTCCCCTTCCAAACAATTCAATTCAACTTTATTTCTGATAATATTACAAAGTGGGGTTTACATATTTTATGGTATTTGTACATGCTATGAAATAATTATTACAAGAAGGCCAATAGTATGCCTAGGTATGCCTAGGCATTTCAGGCAGTCTTATATTAGATCTTACTCTATAGTAATATAAAAATTATACTGGTATTAAGGTGATATAATTGTAGTGATTAACTAGGTTTACAAAATTGAGGTACAGTGGACCCCCGGTGTTCGTTATGCTCCAAACTCGAACAATTATGTATGTGTATTTTTGTAAGTGCTTTTGTAAGTGTATTTTTGGGGGGTCTAAAAGGATTAGTCTAATTTACATTATTCCTTATGGGAATAAATTTGTTTGGTAATGGCACTTGAACAGCATTCTGGAACGGAAAAAATCATGAAAACCGGGGGTCCACTGTAGTTCAAAATATTTAAGAATTTAACAATTAGTTTATATATTAATGGAAATGGTGCCGTTTTGGTATGATACAGTTTCTATATTGGAATGTCTTAGGCAGACTTATGACTAGCTTAAGAATTATGAAGCAATAGTTGTATTAGAATTTTGTTTACAGTCATGTGCAACTTAAGGGGAATCACAGTTATCAATAAGTGTATTTTGCTGTGGATATGTGCAAGATAAAGTAGTTTTCATGTGGTTAGCTACCGGTTGGGTGCGTAAGTGAGATAAGATGTTTTTTAATGGTGTTTTTGAAAGTGGAGGTTGTGTCTGCAGTTCTAGAGTTTTCAGGCAGGGAGTTCCAGATTTTAGGCCCTTTTATGTACATTGAATTTTTGTATAGATTTAGCCGGACACGGGGAATGTCAAAGAGATTTTTGTGTCTGGTATTATGTCTATGGGTCCTGTCACAACTATCAAGAAAGTGTTTTAGTTCAGGGTTAATGTTGGAATTTATGGTTCTATAAATGTAGATTGTAGAGTAGTAAGTGTGGATGTTCTGAACAGTGAGCAAGTTTAGGTCTTTGAAGAGTGGGGAGGGGGTGTTGCCTAGCGTTGGATCGAGTGATAATTCTTACTGCGGCTTTTTGTTGGGTTATTAATGGCTTTAGGTGAGTAATTGCTGTTGATCCCCAAGCACAAATGGCATATGTGAGGTAACTCTTCCATCTTCTACCCTCCTCCCGTCTTCCACACATCAACAACTATTCAATAAAGGTAAGTGTCATGTTATTATTGTTTTATTATTCATGTCTCATTGTTTTCTGTGTAGATAAATGTACATTTCATGTAAAAAAAAATTTTTTTAATACTTTTGGGATTAATTTGATTTACATTATTTCTTATGGGAAAAATGGTTTTGAAAATAGTCAATTTTGAATTTCGGCAGACTCTCTGGAACGGATTAGTGACAATTTTCAAGGGTCCACTGTACTTTTATTAGAGAAAACTATACCAACCCGTGGTATGATTTGCAATCGTATCATTACGATTTCGTCTCAAACTAAGTAAGTTTATTCAAGTAGGTATATACACAAATACAGTTACATAATCATACATAGCAGCATATGTGTAGAGAACCTAGGATAACCCAAAAAAGTCAGAGTCACTTATTTTCTTTTTTTTTTTCAGTGTGCACTCGTTTTCATCGATTATCTTGGAAATAAGTTATTCATAAATTACAGTAATTAAGACCGTGACAAATTTGGATCAGCCATGTTTTATCAGCAGGACTGCTTCTTGTAGTCCCAGTACCTGGCTAGAGCTTGTCATATATTATTTTTTGTAAATATATTTTTTCTCAGTTGTTTGTTGGGCTATTTTTCTCAGTTGTTTGTTGGGCTATTTTATTGAAACTTGGGCAATCTATGATGGAAAGATGCTTCTTAACGTACACCAAAAAATGAAAGAAATTTGATGATAAATAATGGAGTTCATTTCTCAGCCATTAGATGTCTCTTAAAACTCTTAAAAAAAACTGTTAACAGCGAATGGTTCGTAGGGGGTCTAAAACGGACTCGTGCAATGTTAGTTTTCTCTGTTGTTCAAGGTTTTATCAGTGTTATTCAAAGTTTTTACATTAGTTTACTATTACACTGTGCATTCTATGGTATAATTAACTATTTTTGTGCTTAAAAATCTTCAAAAACAATACAGCCTCTCCTCACTTACCGACGTACTCGTTTACCGACAACTCAAAGTTATGAAGGGCTCTCCGAAATTATTAAACTCAGTGAACAAGATATGTCGATGGTGATGATAATAATAATAAAATATAATTAATCACTCTGGGGCTCTTTAACCCTTTCAGAGTCCACAGGCCCTCTCCGAAATTCGTTCTCAGGGTCCCAAATTTTCAGGAAAAAAAAATTATTTTTTCTTATGAAATGATAATCTTTTTCCGATCACAACGACACCAAAATTATGAAATTTGATAGAAAACTAACAGAATTATGCTTTCGCGAAGTTAGCAGTATCGATGACATTTATGCATCGGCGATTTCGCCCACTTTGAGCCCTATTTTCAGCAAATTCCAATGGTTCAGTCTACTAAAATTATAGCTATTTCGCTAGAATTCCATTTGTTCTATCAATTGAGTATAAGAAACCGCCAATTTACCGATTTCAACTACCCAATAAGGTGGTCAGAAATTCGCAATTTGGCCAATTTCACACAAATTTCAAAAGATGCCAATTTCAAAATAGGGTCCAGAATAAATGAGACAGACATTCCTGGCACTAAAATAACATTTTATCTGTTCATTAGTCACATCTCCAGGCCCCTCTTACATTACTTTTGCTTTCCATTTTGAATTTTTATTCTCACAAAAAAATAAAAGATTTACTGTTATGTATACATCTGCATCATTGTAAAAATGGTATAAATAATATCAGCGCACTTGTGCAAGAATATTAGACTACCCAGTTGATGTGTATTGGACGCATGGTATGATTTCTTTACTCTTAAACATCGGCAAAAATCAAACATTTTCACTACTTTGCGCTCAGTTTCAAGGTACAGTGGTACCTCGAGTTACGATGGTCCCCAAAATCGCCCTTTTATGTAAGTTTATTTTTTTAAATGCTTTTGTAAGTATATTTTTGGGGGTGTAAAAGGACTAGTCTATTTTACATTATTCCTTATGGGGATAAATTCGTTTGGTAATGGCACTTGAACAGCATTCTCGAACGAAAAAATATCGTAACTCGAGGTACCACTGTACTTGTCATCGTGAAACCAGTCAAAATTATCTCTATTTCTGTAATATAGCATCCATTCTATCAAATGAGACTAAGAAAACGAGAATACAAGCATAAATACCATACAAAAATAGACTGCAAATTCGCTGTTTTAAACCAAAAACACGGTCAAAGTTTTTTTCCCTCATTATGCACTGTGTGGTGCAGGATTTTTTTTATACTGCGCACACTGACCGCACAGACCCATTCTCTCACATCTAGGCCTCCCAGCCTGTTTCTGCTTGATTTGAGGGCGCTAGAATTTAGGCGTACTAGTACGACCAAAACCCTGGCGCGTCAGCCGTACTAGTATGGCCTCAACCCTGAAAGGGTTAAATGTCATACATATTTCGTATAGGTTTGGTAGCTGACATTTAAAGCACTCCAGAGCGATTGTTATTATTACAAGAAATAAATCTGAGTGGTGGAATGAAGAAGTAAAGGGTGTGATAAAAGAGAAAAAGGTAGCTTATGAGAGGTTTTTACAAAACAGAAGTGTTAGTAGAAGAGCAGAGTATATGGAGAGTAAAAGAAAGGTGAAGAGAGTGGTGAGAGAGTGCAAAAGAAGAGCGGATGAAAGAATGGGAGAGGCTCTGTCAAGAAATTTTGCTGAAAACAAGAAAAAATTTTGGAGTGAGATAAACAAGGTAAGAAAGCCTAGGGAACGAATGGATTTGTCAGTTAAAAACAGAGTAGGGGAGTTAGTAGATGGGGAGCTGGAGGTATTGGGTAGATGGCGGGAATATTTTGAGGAACTTTTAAATGTCGATGAAAAGAGGGAGGCGATAATTTCATGTACTGGCCAGGGAGGTACAACATCGTTTAGGAGTGAAAAGAGCAGGATGTGAGTGTGGAGGAGGTGCGTGAGGCATTACGTAGAATGAAAGGGGTAAAGCAGCTGGAATTGACGGAATCATGACAGAAATGTTAAAAGCAGGGGGATATAGTGCTGGAGTGGTTGGTATTTTTGTTTAATAAATGTATGAAAGAGGGAAGGTACCTAGGGATTGGCAGCGAACATGTATAGTTCCTTTATATAAAGGGAAGGGGATAAAAGAGAGTGTAAAAATTATAGGGAATAAGTTTACTGAGTATACCAGGTAAAGTGTATGGCAGGGTTATTATTGAAAGAATTAGAGGTAAGACAGAGAGTAGGATTGCAGATGAGCAAGGAGGCTTTAGAGTGGGTAGGGGATGTGTAGATCAAGTGTTTACAGTGAAGCATATATGTGAACAGTATTTAGATAAAGGTAGAGAAGTTTTTATTGCATTTATGGATTTAGAAAAGGCATCATATGATAGAGTGGATAGGGGAGCAATGTGGCAAATGTTGCAAGTGTATGGAATAGGTAGTAAGTTACTGAAGGCTGTAAAGAGTTTTTATGAGGATAGTGAGGCTCAGGTTAGGGTGTAGAAGAGAGGAGATTACTTCCCGGTAAAAGTAGGTCTTAGACAGGGATGTGTAATGTCACCATGGTTGTTTAATATATTTATAGATGGGGTTGTAAAAGAAGTAAATGCTAGGGTGTTGGGGAGAGGGGTGGGATTAAATTATGGAGAATTAAATGCAAAATGGGAGTTGACACAGTTACTTTTTGCTGATGATACTGTGCTTATGGGAGATTCTAAAGAAAAGTTGCAAAGGTTAGTGGACGAGTTTGGGAGAGTGTGTAAAGGTAGAAAGTTAAAAGTGAACATAGATAAGAGTAAGGTGATGAGGGTATCAAACGATTTAAATAAAGAAAAATTGGATATCACATTGGAGAGAGGGATTATGGAAGAAGTAAATGTTTTCAGATATTTGGGAGTTGACGTGTCAGCGGATGGGTTTATGAAGGATGAGGTTAACCATAGAATTGATGAAGGAAAAAAGGTGAGTGGTGCATTGAGGTATCTGTGGAGACAAAAAACGTTATCCATGGAGGCAAAGAAGGGAATGTACGAAAGTATAGTGGTACCAACACTCTTATATGGGTGTGAAGCATGGGTTGCAAATGCTGCAGCGAGGAGGAGGCTGGAGGCAGTGGAGATGTCCTGTCTAAGGGCAATGTGTGGTGTAATTATTATGCAGAAAATTCGGAATGTGGAAATTAGGAGAAGATGTGGAGTTACTAAAAGTATTTGTCAGAGGGCTGAAGAGGGGTTGTTGAGGTGGTTTGGTCATTTAGAGAGAATGGATCAAAGTAGAATGACTTGGAGAGCGTATAAATCTGTAGGGGAAGGAAGGCGGGGTAGGGGTCGTCCTAGAAAAGGTTGGAGGGAAGGGGTAAAGGAGGTTTTGTGGGCGAGGGGCTTGGACTTCCAGCAAGCATGTGTGAGCGTGTTAGATAGGAGTGAATGGAGACGAATGGTTTTTGGGACATGACGATCTGTTGGAGTGTGAGCAGGGTAATATTTTGTGAAGGGATTCAGGGAAACCAGTTAATTGATTTAGTTGGACTTGAGTCCTGGAAATGGGAAGTACAATGCCTGCACTTTAAAGGAGGGGTCTGAGATAGTGACAGCTGGGAGGGACTTTTCTCAGCTGTCGTATCTGAGCTCCTCTGCAAAGACAGTGATTATGTATGAGTGTGGTGAAAGTGTTGAATGATGATGAATTTTTTTTTTTCTTTTTGGGGATTTTCTTTCTTTTTGGGTCACCCTGCCTCGGTGGGAGACGGCCGACTTGTTGAAAAAAAAAAAAATCTATCTTTATTATTATTAATAATAATAATTATTATATTATCACCATCGACATACCTTGTTCACTGAGTTGAATCATTTCTTAATTAAGCTGCCACGAGAGAGACAAAATGTAAACACACAGACAAACACACCAGCTAATCCCTTTACTGTGAACTTTTTTTGTACTTCTTCCATTTTCCTCGTTTTTTTCCTGACAAAAACCAGGCCTGACAGAAATGACAGGTTATACATGATTAGAAATTTTTTTTATGCATCTGAAACAAAAGCTCAACATGTACTTTTATCCATTCAAGAATCTTGTAATTAACAAGTCTTTGATTTTGTACAAAGGTAGACTGTCGTTCAAGCAGTATACTATACCTAGCAAGAGGAAACGCTATGGTATAAAACTGTTTGCACTCTGTGACTGTGAGAGTGGCCTGGTATTGGACATAATTGTATACACAGGAAGTAAAACATTGAAAGATACCAAGATGTTATTGGGTATCTCGGGTGACGTAGTGAGAACAATGATGGCACCATATCTTGGTAAGGGGCATACATTATATACTGACAACTGGTACACAAGCCCCTTACTCAGTGATTTCTTGCGATTGAACATGACAGACGTGTGTGGCACAGTGCGTTCTAATTGTAAACATGCCCAGGTTCAACACAGGCACTCGTAGTGTTGAGGTGCAGGTGTTTGCTGCCAATGACATCATGGCATTACGGTGGCATGACAAACGAGATGTCACATTGTTGACTTACATTCACCCTAATGAAATGAAAGACAGTGGCAAGGTGGATAGTGACGAATGAATGTATTCTAAAACCAGCAACAGTGACTGACAAATGTAACATGCAAATTGGCTTTGCCGATTGTGTTCGTAAGAGTTACAAGTGGTACATGAAACTTTTCTTCCATCTCGTGGACATTTCAATGCTCAATGCATATAACATGTACCAAATAAAGACCGGCAACAAACCACCGTATGGTGAATTTTGTTTATCTGTCATCAGACAACTAATAATCAAGTACCAGGTCACAACACCTGCTATACAAAACCGTCCACGAACTGATCACCGATTACCCAATTGTTTGAGGTGTGAAGGTGATCACTTCCTAACACAGCTTCCTTCAACTAAGAAGAAATGGGCTCAGAAGAAATGTGTTGTCTGTGCACAAGCAAAACGACGGCCACAAAGACGCAAAGACACCTGTGCATGACACCTTGTTTCAAAGACTTCCACAGACTGCAGCAATTCTAGGAACATGTCCAGTGACTGTACATATGTAAATAGTGTACATAATAGACCATTACTACTATACAACATTTTTGCATGTTTTTTGTTGTGAACAAGTTTGGTAAACATTATTATGATGAAACTATTAGAGCTGTTATTGTGTTGAATATAATGAGTGTACATATTTTTATTATTTTATTAACACATCGGCCGATTCCCACCAAGGCAGGGTGGCCTGAAAAAGAAAAACTTTCATCATCATTCCCTCCATCACTGTCTTGCCAGAGGGGTGCTTTACACTACAGTTATAAAACTGCAACATTAACACCCCTCCTTCAGAGTGCAGACACTGTACTTCCCATCTCCAGGACTCAAATCCGGCCTGCCGGTTTCCCTGAATCCCTTCATAAATGTTACTTTGCTCACACTCCAACAGCACGTCAAGTATTAAAAACCATTTGTCTCCATTCACTCCTATCAAATACGCTCACACATGCTTGCTGGAAGTCCAAGCCCCTCGCACACAAAACCTCCTTTACCCCCCTCTCCAACCTTTCCTAGGCCGACCCCTACCCCGCCTTCCCTCCACTACAGATTTATACACTCTCGAAGTCATTCTGTCTCGTTCCATTCTCTCTACATGTCCGAACCACCTCAACAACCCCTCCTCAGCTCTCTGGATAATAGTTTTGGTAATCCCGCACCTCCTCCTAATTTCCAAACTCCGAATTCTCTGCATTATATTCACACCACACATTGACCTCAGACATGACATCTCCACTGCCTCCAGCCTTCTCCTCATTGCAACATTCATCACCCATGCTTCACACCCATATAAGAGTGTTGGTATAACTATACTCTCATACATGCCCCTCTTTACTTCCATGGACAAGGTTCTTTGTCTCCACAGACTCCGAAGTGCTCCACTCACCCTTTTCCCCTCATCAATTCTATGATTCAGCTCATCCTTCATAGACCCATCTGCTGACATGTCCACTCCCAAATATCTGAATACATTCACCCCCTCCATACTCTCTCCCTCCAATCTGATATCCAATCTTTTGTCACCTAATCTTTTTGTTATCCTCATCACCTTACTCTTTCCTATATTCACTTTCAATTTTCTTTTTTTACACACCCTACCAAATTCATCCACCAACCTCTGCAACTTCTCTTCAGAATCTCCCAAAAGCACAGTGTCATCAGCAAAAGGCAACTGTGACAACTCCCACTTTGTATTTGATTCTTTATCGTTTAACCCCACACCTCTTGCCAAGACCCTCACATTCACTTCTCTTACAACCCCATCTATAAATATATTGAACAACCACGGTGACATCACACATCTTTGTCTAAGGCCCACTTTTACTGGGAAATAGTCCTCCTCTCTCCTACACACTCTAACCTGAGTCTCACTATCCTCATAAAAACGCTTCACTGCTTGCAGTAACCTACCTCCTATTCCATACACCTGCAACATCTGCCACATTGCCCCCCTATCTACCCTATCATACGCCTTTTCCAAATCCATAAAGGCCACAAAAACCTCTTTACCCTTATCTAAATACTGTTCACCTATATGTTTCACTGTAAACACTTGGTCTACACACCCTCTACCTTTCCTAAAGCCCCTTGTTCATCTGCTATCCTGCTTTCTGTCTTACTCTTAATTCTTTCAATAATAACTCTACCATACACTTTACCAGGTACACTCAACAGACTTATTCCCCTATAATTTTTGCATTCTCTTTTGTCCCCTTTGCCTTTATACAAAGGAACAATACATGCTCTCTGCCAATCCCTAGGTACCTTACCCTCTTCCATACATTTATTAAATAATAGCACCAACCACTCCAAAACTATATCCCCACCTGCTTTTAACATTTCTATCTTTATCCCATCAATCCCAGCTGCCTTACCCCTTTCATTCTACCCACTGCCTCACGAACTTCCCCACACTCACAACTGGCTCTTCCACACTCCTACAAGATGTTATTCCTCCTTGCCCTATACACGAAATCACAGCTTCCCTGTCTTCATCAACATTTAACAACTCCTCAAAATATTCCCTCCATCTTCCCGATACCTCTAACTCTCCTCTCCTATTTTTAACTGTCAAATCCATTTGTTCCCTAGGCTTCCTCAACTTATTAATCTCACACCAAAACTTTTTCTTATTTTCAACAAAATTAGTTGATAACATCTCACCCACTCTCTCATTTGCTCTCTTTTTACATTGCTTCACCACTCTCTTAACCTCTCTTTTTCTCTCCATATACTCTTCCCTCCTTGCATCACTTCTACTTTGTAAAAACCTCTCATATGCTAACTTTTCTCCCTTACTACTCTCTTTACATCATCATCCCACCAATCGCTCTTCATCCCTCCCGCACCCACTCACCTGTAACCACGAACTTCTGCTGAACACTCTAACATTACATTTTTAAATCTACCCCATACATCTTCGACCCCATTGCCTACACTCTCACTAACCCACCTATCCTCCAATAGTTGTTTATATCTTACCCTAACTGCCTCCTCTTTTAGTTTATAAACCTTCACCTCTCTCTTACTTACTGCTTCTATTTTCCTTGTATCCCATCTACCTTTCACTCCCACTGTAGCTATAACTAAAAAGTGATCTGATACATCTGTGGCCCCTCTATAAACATGTACATCCTGAAGTCTACTCAACAGTCTTTTATCTACCAATACGTAGTCCAACAAACTACAAAGATTTGAAAATATGCAGCAAGATGACATCAATGAATTCCTAGATAAGGAACCAACTGCAGAACAAATGTTGCAGGAATTAAATTTCCAAATGTAGAGCACAGAAGGCGATGAAGAAGAACCTGAGTCTGGATGACCGATGCCAACAATGAAAGAGTTACAAGAGTTGCTGCATACTGTTGGTAAAGTTACAGACTAGTTTATTGTAAAGGACCATGATTTATCTAAAAGCAGTGTTATAAAGCATGCTATGGTGCTTGGGCCTTATCATCTGTTGTATAACAAACTGAACAAACTGTAGGGTAAACAAGGCAGCAGTATATAACAGAATACCTGAAGAATCCATTGCAATAATTAGCTGATGAAGCTGCATCTTCATCACAAGATCACATCACTAACCATCAACCTTAGTCCAGTAGGGCCACAGCCACCCTCTTCAGGATGTTAAGCATCACCAACCAGACAGTATTAATGTAACTATTCTTTAGTTCTATGTACAGTACTTCCTTTTCACTGTCTGAACCTCACTAGAGTTCAGGTATTTCACAGAGCATCTCCATTGACAAAACGGGTAGAAAAAAGTATTATTTTTCGAAGAATTATAATAGTAAAAAATTTGTTTGTTTTTCCGAGGTCTGAGGAATGCAACCCTATTTTTCCCATAAGTTCTGGAAATCATTGGTACGCAGCTTTCAGGAATGCAACCCGCATAAATTATGAATGCCCACTGTACATTAATCTTCATTAGTTTTTTACCAAATTAATTTGGTAGAGAGTGACCAAAAAGCATAGAATTAATATTTATCATGATTGATTTAAAGCTATCTGGGCTGTGGTAGCTGCCCAGCTGCTCACAAATACTGAACATGCTCTCCAAGATATGGCATTATGTACCCCAAATGACACTACTTAAACTATACCACTCTCTAATTTACCCTTACCTCATCTATGACATTTGTCACCTGAAACCATTAATAACCCAACAAAAAGCTGCCGTGCAGACTATCTCCCATTTCTGTGCCACACAGCACCTGCCCCCGCTCCCCCCACTCCTCAAGAGTTTGAACTTAATATACAAAATATGCACTCATATTACTGTGGTTATTACATATAGAGAGAACATTAAACTCCAACATAAACCCTCCCCCTCAAACTTTTCCTTGATAGCTGCAACAGAACACAGGCACAACACAAGACAAAACTCTTTGACATCCCCCTTCTCCGACTCACCCTATGCAAAAACGGAATGCACAGAAGAGGCCCTAAGGTCTGAAAGTCATTGCCAGAACCAGCAGGTCCTGTCTGCCAATCAATTTAGAGCTATTGTTAAAAATCATCTCCTCTTCCTAACATAACTAAACCAACACTATGCTATACCAAACAAAACCAGCTCATCCAACTCTATCCCTGTTCTTTCAGTCTTCCTCAAACTTTCTAGAAAATTAATTACTCATTTTGTTTCATTATAATTCTATGGAAACCTAATAAACTTCCCATTTCTTCACCATCTTTCACAATCGTTCCATAGCCAGTTTGAAACTGATTAAGAAATTCCTATTAACTTAAGATCACTAAATCAGTTTAAAGTATTAATGCATTCTTAAAACTACTATTTTCTTTTAGTTACCATTCTTTTTTGTATTAATGTATAATTAAAAATTGTACTATTTTCATTTGGCTACCTCTCTTTTTAGTATTAATGCATACTTATTTAATTAATGCATGCTTAAAATTATACCATTGTTCACTTTGCTACCTCACTATGTAGTGTGTAAGCATTAACATTAGTCTGCCCGAAATGCACCACATGCTAGTGGCATTCTTTTGTGCTTAATATGTATTTTATTACATGCAAAATACATTTTGTATAGTGCAGAAAGTAATAAAGTTGTCTGTTTGTTTGTTTGTTCTGTGGGCAAGTCATGAGACCTTGTGCAACATACCCACTCCCTTACCCTCCCTGCTTAACCCTTTGGGGGTCGGTGCCGTACTAGTATGTTTTACGAGCAGGGGTTGGTGCCGTACTAGTACGCCCAAATTCTAGCGGCCTCAATTTAAGCAGAAAGCGTCTGGTATGCATACATATGAAAGAATGGGTCTGTGTGGTCAGTGTGCGCAGTATAAAAAAAATCCTGCAGTACACACTGCATAATGAGAGAAAAAAACTCTGACCGTTTTTTTCGATTAAAACACCGACTTTGCAGTCGATTTTCGTATGGTATATATTGATATATTCTCGTTTTCTTGGTCTCATTTGATAGAATGGAAGATATATTACAGAAATAGAGATGATTTTGATTGGTATGACAATGACAAGTACCTTGAAATTGAGCTCAAATTAGCGAAAATGTTCGATTTTTGACGATGTTCAAGAGTAAACAAATCACACCATGCCTCCAATACACATCAACTGGCGAGTCTTATATTCATGCACAAGTGCTCTGATATTATTTGTACCATTTTTACAATGATGCAGTTGTATACATAACAGTAAATCTTCTATTTTTGTGAGAATAAAAATTCAAAATGAAAAGCAAAAGTAATGGAACAGGGGCCTGGAGACGTGACTAATGAACAGAGAACATGTTATTTTAGTACCAGGAATGTCTGCCTTGTTTATTCTGGACCCTATTTTGAAATTGGCATCGTTTGAAATTTGTGTGAAATTGGAAAATTGCCATTTTCTGACCACTATTTTGGGTAGATGAAATTGGTAAATAGGCAGTTTCTTGTACTCAATCGATAGAAAAAATAGAGTTCTATCGAAATAGCTATAGTTTTAGGAGACTGAATCATTGGAATTTGTCGAAAATAGGGCTCAAAGTGGGCAAAATCGCCGATGCGTAAGTGTCATGGCTACCGCTAACTTCGCGAAAGCATAATTCCGTTAGTTTTCGATCAAATTTCATAATTTTGGTGGCGCTATGATCGGAAAAAGATTCTCTATCATTTCATAAGAAAAAATTAATTTTTTTTTTTCCAAAAAATTTTCGACCCCAGGAACACTTTCCTGAGAAGGCCTGTCGACCCCCAAAGGGTTAATGCCCCATTCACTTAGGTACTGCACTGTATTACAGATCTATTCTGTTTAATTAACAAAGATACATTAATATTTTCAAGTGAAAATTAACTATAATTAGGTATGGAATATTATGGCTCAGGAATGAATCTGTAATTATAACACAGATTTCTATGGGACAATAGGCTTTCAAGTACTGAACAATTGATTTATGGTGAATTTTCAAGTATTAATGTTACGTTGGAACTCTACTGTATTGCTCAAATCAGGACAGAAATTGGAAACAGAAATGGAAACAAATATTCCCAATACAGTGGACCCCCGGATTTCGTACTGCTCCCAACTCGAACAATTATTTAAGTGTATTTTTGTAAGTGCTTTTGTAAGTATATTTTTGGGGTCTAAACGGACTAATCTAATTTACATTATTCCTTATGGGAACAAATTCGTTCGGTAACGGCACTCGAACAGCATTCTGGAACGAATTATAGCCGATAACCAGGGGTCCACTGTAGTATAAGGTCAGGTGGACCCCTTTGCATAAACTCTGGCAAAGCCAGAACCTCTACACAACTCACCTGAGACAACCCCACCTTTCCCCAGGCCTCAGATATCCTTAATAGTGGACAATCAGTTGATGTATGGTGCCCCAACCAATTGCCCAACAGGCGTATATATCAAGGACAAGCATTCCAGGAACAAAACAAGGAAAATTCACCACCAATGCAAAGAAGGAAGGGTAGAGTCAGGAATCTGAACTCCACTAAGACTGATATAGAAATCTTGTTCTGTCTTTGCAACAGTACATGCTCATTATTACTACTGAATTTGAAGGGTCATGACAGCCCAAGGTCAATGTTGAGTTGAATTAAGGGTTACATTTTTGGGGACAGAAGAGTTATAGTGTTAATGGATTTAACCCTTAAACTGTCCAAACGTAGATCTACGTTTTATTTTTCCTGCTTCCAAATTTGGCATGATTGGCCTGAGATGTCTGGTCAGTATAGAATGGGTCTTAACACTCGGTGTGTGCAGTACTAAAAAAATATGGGACCACTTAGTACCTTGTGGGAGCACCAGTTAAATTGAGCACCAGCTAGAGCAAATAGCGTGGCAAACACCAGGAATTCATTGATGTCATGTTGTATTAACACTCCCCTTTTAAGAGGAAAGTGATGGATGTGGCCACAAGTGGTTGAGGAAATATCAAAATCCTCAATAATAACCCATGTGTAACATTTGTGGAATATCCTTTCATTTTTTATACCACTGGTAGTGTCATCATTCCACAATGAATGAATAACCTATGCCCTACGTAAAGAGAAACGATTCTGTCTGTGTCTGTATCTCTGTGTCTGTATATCTCTGTGTCTATCTGTCTGTGTCTCTATCTGTCTGCGTCTCTGTCTGCGTCTCTGTCTATGCCTCTATCTGTATATGTCTCTATCTGTATATGTCTCTGTCTGCATATGTCTCTGTCTGCATATGTCTCTGTCTGCATATGTCTCTGTCTGTCTATGTCTCTGTCTGTCTATGTCTCTGTCTGTCTATGTCTCTGTCTATGTCTCTGTCTATGTCTCTGTCTATATCTCTGTCTGTCTATATCTCTGTCTGTCTATATCTCTGTCTGTCTATATCTCTGTCTGTCTATATCTCTGTCTGTCTATATCTCTGTCTGTCTATATCTCTGTCTGTCTATATCTCTGTCTGTCTATATCTCTGTCTGTCTATATCTCTGTCTGTCTATATCTCTGTCTGTCTATATCTCTGTCTGTCTATATCTCTGTCTGTCTATATCTCTGTCTGTCTATATCTCTGTCTGTCTATATCTCTGTCTGTCTATATCTCTGTCTGTCTATATCTCTGTCTGTCTATATCTCTGTCTGTCTATATCTCTGTCTGTCTATATCTATGTCCGTCTATATCTATGTCTGTCTATATCTATGTCTGTCTATATCTATGTCTGTCTATATCTCTGTCTGTCTATATCTGTGTCTGTCTATATCTATGTCTGTCTACGTATATCTATGTCTATCTATATCTCTCTCTCACACATGTACACAGAAGTACAGTTATTATACTTAGTGTAAATTACCTAGGATAACCCAAAAATTCCAGGCAAAGTGTTATACAGTGCTTATAGATATAAGACATAATAAGCATGACTGGCAAGTAATATGCATTGTCACTTCTGAATCATGTGTAATACCTGTTGGTTTATGAGCTGCTCTCTGAGACTGAGAGACAAGCAGAGGGAAAGACTCACACACACAGGCAGACAGAAAGACAGATATGCAGAACTAGACAGATAAACAGACAGATAGACAGACAGACATACATGTTTGTGTGTAACAGTGAAAACAAATAAAGCCAGGATTCCCTGCAGCAGTGCACTATCATTGTGTCACTCCACTGCTTACCCTTTCAGCAGTTTATTGACACTCGTCATAAACACCATGTTTCAAGAAGTTTCATATACAGTGGACTAGGGATGTATCGGATATCCATATCCGCATCCGCATCCCCGGAGCATCCGCATAAATTCTTACATCCGCATCCGCATTCGTATTTTTTCTAAATGAGACATCCGCATCCGTACTTTTCTAAATGAGACATCCGCATCCGTATTTTTCCTAAATGAGACATCCGCGTCCGCATCCGTAATCACTATTAAATAAATATCCGCATCCGCATCCGTGCCAAACAAAGCGCATGTGGCGGATATTATAACCTAAATTACAGAGCTTGCATGTTTGTTCCCACAAACTTGTTCTTATGATTTACAAATTAACATTGCAGCTTCAAATATTATAACTTAATGACCAGTGCAGAGAGAGAGAGAGAGAGAACATAAGAACATAAGAAAGGAGGAACACTGCAGCAGGCCTCTTGGCCCATACTAGGCAGGTCCTTCACAATCCACTCCACTAACCTGGAGTTTACCTGGAGAGAATTCCAGGGGTCAACGCCCCTGCGGCCCGGTCTGTGACCAGGCCTCATGTTGGACCAGAGCCTGATCAACCAGGCTGTTACTGCTGGCCGCACGCAGTCCAACGTACGAACCACAGCCTGGCTGGTCAGGTACCGACTTTAGGTGCCTGTTCAGTGCCTGCTTGAAGACAGCCAGAGGTTTGTTGGTAATCCCCCTTATGTATGCTCCCCAACCAAATTTTCAATTCTATCCAAGAAATAAGCTTTGATAATTCTATTTACTCATGTGCAAGTCCTACTCAAAACCAACCCCTCTCACTCATGAATTTATCCAACCTAAATTTAAAACTACCCAAGGTGCTAGCTTCAATAACCCTACAAGGCTGATAAATTAGACACATATGCAATGGAAATAAATTATAAATTATACTGCTTATGTGTTTATTAGACACATATGCATTGAAAATTAGGTTGAGCAAATAATTTGTTAGTGGGATGGATTGTGAAGAACTTGCCTAGTATGGGCCAGCAGGCCTGTTGCAGTGTTCCTCCTTTCTTATGTTCTTATGTATCTTTATTGAGGAAACGTTTCGCCACACAGTGGCTTCATCAGTCCATGCAAAGAAGAATCGTGAAGAACAGGAGTTTGAGGTAATCAGTCCCTCAGCCTGGAGTTACTGTCTGACACAGCAACATCTTGGTATCTTAATACAGGGAATTCTTCACTTGCCTAACCCTTGGCCACCACCTAAGAACATAAGAACATAAGAATGGAGGAACACTGCAGAAGGCCTACTGGCCCATACAAGACAGGTCCTTATCAAAACCACCACTACCTAAGAATTTATTCCTGTACTCACGACACCAATCAAACCCAGCCCCTCCCACTCATATATTTGTCCAATCTCTTTTTAAAGCCACCCAAGGTCCAAGCCTCTATCACCCTACTCGGAAGATTGTTCCACGCATCTACAACTCTGTTCGAAAACCAGTACTTGCCTATGTCCTTTCTAAATCTAAATATATCCAATTTAAATCCGTTATTTCTGGTTCTTACTTGGTTCGATATCCTTTGTTTATGCCCATCATCCACTTGTACACCTCGATGATATCTCCCCTCATTCTATGTCTCTCCAGAGAGTGGAGATTCAACGCTCTAAGTCTATCTTTATACGGGAGATTTCTTATACTGTAAATCATTTTAGTCATTGGTCAAATGTGACACCTCCTACTACTGCTGCACTTCTCCTGCCTACGGTATATAAGTCACTTCTTCACACATATGTTGTATTATTATCAAGATTGATGGACTGACAACATCAAGTCAAGGTTAAGGGACTGATTACATCATTATCCGTTGTATGGACTGATGAAGCCACTATGCGGCGAAACGTTTCCTAAATAAAGATACCCAAGTGTTGCATCTGTGTCTAATTTATCAACTTGTCGGGTCTCTGAACCATTCATCTGCATATGTGTGAGAGACACACACAGTAACACTGTGGAGGTGTATAAATGGAAAACAGGAATTAATATAGGGATGTAAATAGCGTTTGATAAACATATTAGGTTGGATAAACACATGAGTGAGGGGTTTGATTTGAGTGGGAAAATATTGTTAGTGGGATGGATTGTGAAGGACTTACATAGTATGGGCCAACAGGCTTGCTGCAGTGTTCCTCCTTTCATATGTTCTTATGGAGGAACACTGCAGAAGGCCTACTGGCCCATGCAAGGCAGGTCCTTATCAAAATCACCACTACCCAAGAATTCACTCCCGCACCCACGACACCAATCAAACCCATTCTCCTTTGTATTGGACTGAGATCTGTTTGTGACAAACAGATCTCAGTCACAAACAGATATGAGATGTGTTTGTGGCTTGATAAAGCCCAACAAACGAAAACGACTTCTGGCAGAAAATGCAGAGAAACTGTTATTCTTGAAGAAAAACCTTCCAATCATAAACTTTAAGTATTAAGCAAATGTCAATTGATTACGTAATAAAAGTATTATGTATTAAAAGTATTATGTAATGAAAGTATTTGCCATGTGGTAAAAAAACAAAAATCAGGTGTTTTATGACTGTCCTGCAAAATCCGCATCCGCATCCGCCCGGATGTCAAGATGTGACATCCGTAATCCGCATCCGCATTTTACTGTAAGCAGATATCCGCATCCGCATCTGTATTTTACTGTAAGCAGATATCCGCATCCGCAAAATAAGTAAGACATCCGTATACACATCCGCATACCGGATATCTAAATTTTTCACATCCGATACATCCCTACAGTGGACCCTCGGTTAGAGGCCGTAATCCGTTCCAGGAGCTAGGCCTTTAACCGAAATAATATTCCCCATAAGAATTAATGTAAATACAATTAATTCGTTCCAGACAAAAAATATCAACAAAAAATTTTTTGTTTTTAAGATTAACTATAGTTTTACATACACAAAACAATGAGAACAAAATAAAATGACTAAAGAAATGGATAAATGAACATTTAAATCACTATTACATACCTTTATTGAAGGCAGGAGGAGAGTATTGTTTGGAGACAGAACAAAATACAGTGGTCCCCCGGCTAACGTTCACCCCGGAAATCGTACAAGTATGTAAGTATAATATTGTAAGGGCTTGTGGAAGTGTATTTTTGGGGGTCTGGAATAGATTAACCTACGTGACATTATTTCTTAAGGAAGTAAATTCGTTCGGTAATGGCACTTGAGCAGGCTTCTGCAATGAATTTTGAACGTTAGCCGGGGGACCACTGTACAGTGGTACCTCGAGTTACGATGGTCCCCAAAATCGCCCTTTTATGTAAGTTTATTTTTTTAAATGCTTTTGTAGGTATATTTTTGGGGGTGTAAAAGGACTAGTCTATTTTACATTATTCCTTATGGGGATAAATTCGTTTGGTAATGGCACTTGAACAGCATTCTCGAACGAAAAAATATCGTAACTCGAGGTACCACTGTACTCCTTCAACATGATGATAATATCAACTCTATACGGTTTATCTATCACAATTCATCTAATATGACATAATAAACAAGATAAATAACACAGAAACCTCATATACACTCTAGAATGAATAAAATGTCATTACATAGGTGGCTAGTGGTGGCAGCAGCAGGAGTTTGTTTGGAGAGAGGACAAGATAGTCCTTCAATGACACTAATATCAACACTTCGGCTTATTTATCTATCACAATTCATCTAATATGACATAATAAACAATATTAATAACTTAGAAACATGACATATACTCTGGAATGAATAAAATATGTCTACGAATGTGAGGCTGGGATGTTGTTGTTGTTTGGTTTATAAGGGTCACTGACCATAAGCCGTACATATAGTGATAGTGGTGGGTGGCAGCATAAGCCCTCAACAATATTCACACTGAAACAATGCAGTACGTACTGTAATTTATAAATAAGAAATATTTACACTTTAATTTATAAATAAGAAATATTTACACTTTAATTTATAAATAAGAAATATTTACACTTTAATTTATAAATAAGAAATATTTACACTTTAATTTATAAATAAGAAATACAGTGGACCCTCGCTATTCGAACACTCCAAAACTCACCCTCATTCCAGAATGCTGTTCAAGTGCTGTTACCAAACGAATTTATTCCCATAAGGACTGATGTAAATTAGGTTAGTCCATTTCAGACCCCCAAAATTACACTTATAAAAGTTCTTACAATAATAAACTTACATAAAAGGGTGAGTTTTGGAGTGTTCGAATAGCGAGGGTCCACTGTATTTACACTTTAATTTATAAATAAGAAATATTCACACTTACCTTCGAGGAGATGGTGGCAGAGGGCGGCATTCTTGTCAGTGCCCCTATATTCCTCAAACAACATTGGAGGAGTTAAGTTTCGTGTCATCATTTTTCTATCGGTTAGTCGCTTAACTTACTTGCTACACTGTTAATGCTACACTTTATCACTGGCTGGCGCTATAGCCTTTATCGACTCCTGCTGCTTTAGTATCATACATATCATAGAATCACTAAAGAAGGCACATTCTCTCCTCTCAGCCCTTTACCAAAGGGCTGGCACTCTGAACTTTCTTTGGCCCCTTGGTGGCTTATTTCAGTCACAATAAATAAACAAGCACCAAAATGAATGGATAAATGGATGAACATGCAGATTATTCCTTACTCAATGAGAGAGAGATGCAGACTGAGTTTGATATGCATGAGGAAGTGGCATCCCCGGCGGGTTGACGCTTCCCATACGGCCGCTAACCGAAAAAACGCCGCTAACCGGGAGCCGTAAAACCGGCCGCTAACCGAGTTGGCCACTAACAGGAACGGCCGCTAACCGAGGGTCCACTGTATACTCCAGCATGTCTAAAACATTGCTGAGACCTATAAATACTTTGTATATATTTCTAGACAATAGTAAATGACAAAGGCAGGTGAAAATGTTCACCTGTCGGTGTGATTGTGACTATATGAGTACTATTTCAGTACCTAATATTAGTGTCAGAACAAAGATTTGCTATGAAATCACAAGAACTATTATAAATTATAATTATCAGAACATAAAAATTATATAAATTGAAATAAAAACGAGAAAAAAGGGTATATCGGCAACGCTTCTGCAAGCGGCAGGATTCGATGTTGCCGTCAGGTGAGCATCCAGCGCCAACTTCGTGGTCTTATATCTCGGTCAGTACTGATCCTAAAAAAAATTTTTGTCTTATAACACAGAAAATTGCCCTCTTTAATTTAAAAAAAAAAATTCAAAATACAGTGGACCCCCGGAGTTCATAACCATCGGAGTTCATGAAAATTGGAGTTCGTGATATTTTTTCGCGAAAATATTGGTTCAGTGTTCACGATCTGCTCGGAGTTCGTGATTCGTCCCAGACGCATACGCGTGGCCTGAGCGGGCCCGGGCACTCCATTCAGCGTCAGTGTGCTATTGTTTACCAGCGAGTGACCGCCACCCACGCATTCATACCATACATTTTGTCATTATTCCACTAGTGCTTGCAAGTGCTAAATAAGTCACCATGGGCCCCAAGAAAGCTCCTAGTGCCAGCCCTGTGGTAAAGAATGTCAGGTACAAAGATTCATGGAACATTATCACCCTAACAAAGCTGTTGCAGGCTGTGCTGGCAACATGTACAATGAGACTGTGGTGTCCCACTTCAGGACTGTTTTACAGGAATGCCAGATACAGACCTCCCTGGACAGTTACTTTATCAGACAGGGTTCTAGTGACTCTCAACCTGGTCCTAGTGGCATTAAAAGAAAAAGGCCAGTAACCCAGGAAGAGGACTTGGTACCTGCAGTGTTAATGGAAGGGGATTTCCCTTCCAAACACTAGCAACTCCTCCATCCTCTTCCCTCCTCCCATCTTCCACACATCAACAACTCTTCAATAAAGGTAAGTGACATGTTATTGTAGTATTAATTTATATTTCTCATTGTTTTCTGTGTAATTTAATGTATATTTAATGTACAAAAATATTTTATTTTAATACTTTTGGGTGTCTGGAACGGATTAAATTTATTTCCATTATTTCTTATGGGGAAAATATTCGAAGTTCGTTAGATTCAGTGTTCATGACGCCCTCTAGAATGGATTAATCACGAACTCCAGGGGTCCACTGTATTCGGAGCACTGCACGAGTGAACGTAGATCTACATTTGGACAGTTTAAGGGTTAAGGGCAAAGTTTTTTGGCTTAAGAGTTACAGTGTCGTGTTTCAGTTACATAATTGTTGGGTTTTAAGAATTACATTGCTCTTGGGTTAAAAGATTGCAATGTTACTGGGTTAAAGAGGTGCAACTGCCCAAGACCTGTTATGGTGTCTTAACCTTTTCGGGGTTTCGATCGTACTAGTACGGCTTACGCGCTGGGGTTTTACACGTACTAGTACGTATAAATTCTAGCGCCTTCAAATTAAGAGTGAAATGGCTGGTAGGCCTAGTGGTGAGAGAATGGGTCTGCGGTCAGTGTCTGCAATAGGAAATAAATCGGGGACCCAGTGGTGCATTGTAGGAATGCCATGTTAGTACACCTTGTTCACCATGCCTCACGGTAAGAAACTCCTCACTCCTTAGTGAATTGGAACACTTTTGTTCCCCAGTGACAGTTCTAACACTGATGGAAGTGTCAGTGATGATGAGTTTCAAGGTTTTGAGGAGGTTGTGACCGAAACTAATGACCATAATACCGGTAATATTGAGGAAAACCCAGAGGACCCTCAGCCTTCCACCTCCGGTGCTGTAGCATCTTGTTCACGTTCAATTGTACCAGAACAAAAGAGGAAACTGTTATTTACTCATATCCTGGACTCTGATGCAAGCAATGGTGATGATAGTGATAGTGAATATGAACTCCAGGCTCTTCAAAACAGTTCCAGCAGCGAGAGTGGAGCGGAATATTCTCCAGTGAAGCGTCAGTATATACGATGGTATATGCGCTCTGGTAGCATGCCATATGCTGTTCCAAGGGGAAGGAGTACATCTCGGAGTACATCCCGTGGGCATACAACAGGAACAGATAGTGAAAATGAAGATGATAGTGTTGCAATTGGGATGAGAAATGTGATGGTGGTAGTGGTGGTGCCAGGCGGGAGGCAGTGAGCCATGCTGCTGCCACCCGCGCCGCTGACTCACCAGACCTACAACAAAGGCGACCCTCACCCACCCACCAACACCCACAACCCCCACAACCACCTGTAAATATCCAGTACCCACCAGCAGACCGCACCTGGGATTGGCAGGAAGCTGACAATTTTATTCCCAGTCATCATCAGTTTGATGAAAGTCATTGTGGAATACGCCCATCATGTACACTTGGAAACAATGCCACTGAACTGGAATGTTTCGAGTTATTTTTTGACGATCCCCTGATGGAAATTATTGTCAGGGAAAGCAACAGATACTATGAGTACACCATGGCAAACACAATACTTTCACCAAAATCACGCCTCAACAGGTGGTAAGAGACAACTGTATCTGAGATGTATCTTTTCTTTGCCACAATAATGCTTATGCCACATGTGTATAAGCACCGTGTCAAATCATACTGGTCGACAGACCGCCTGATTGCAACACCAGGTTTCAGTGATATAATATCAGTGAATCGATTTGTGCTACTGTTACGTATGTTACATTTCTCAGACAAAACCAGGCCTGACAGAAACGACAGGTTATATAAGATTAGGAATGTGTTTCTGTATCTGAAAGAGAAATTCAATATGCATTTTTATCCCTTCAGGAAGCTTGTTATTGACGAGTCACTGATTCTGTTCAAAGGTAGACTGTCGTTCAAGCAGTATATACCAAGCAAGAGGAAACGCTTTGGTATAAAGTTGTTTGTGCTTTGTGATTGCTACAGTGGTCTTGTATTGGATATTATTGTGTACACTGGAAGTTATACATTGCAAGATACCAGGAGGTTATTGGGTATCTCTGGTGATGTAGTTAGAACAATGATGGAACCATATCTTGGTAAGGGGCATATATTATATACATACTGATAACTGGTACACAAGCCCCTCCCTCAGTAATTTTTTGCGAGTGAACTTGACAGATGTGTGCGGTACAGTGCGTGCAAATCGTAAGCATATGCCTAGGTTCAATGCAGGCACTTGTGGAGGTCAGGTGCAGGCATTTGCTGCCAATGACATCATGGCATTTCGGTGGCATGACAAATGAGATGTCACACTGTTGTCATCAATTCACCCTAACGAAATGACAGACACTGGCAGGGTGAGTAGAGACCAATGAACCCATTCTAAAACCTGCAGCTGTGATTGACTACACCCTCAATATGCGCTTAGTGGACAAATGTGACATGCAGATTTTGTTTGCTGATTGTGTTCGCAAGAGTTACAAGTGGTACATAAAACTCTTTTTTCACATTCTGGGCATTACCATGCTCAATGCTTATAATATTTATAAGTTGAAGACCACAAACAAACCACCATATGGCGAATTTTGTTTGTCTGTCATCAGACAAATAATATTCAAGTACCAAGGAACAACACCTGCAATAGAAAACTGCCCACCAAGTTATCAACACCTACCCTCTCGTCTGAGGCCTGGTGCACACTTCCTTACAAAACTGCCTGCTACTGCTTGCAAGAAAAAGGCTCAGAAGAGGTGTTTTGTCTGTGCACATACAAAAAAACGCCCACCACAACGCAGAGACATTCATTTTATGTGTGTGGAATGTAAAACACCACTGTGCATGGAACCATGTTTCAGAGACTTCCACAGGCTGCAGAACTTATAGAAACATGTCCAGTGACTCTATATATGTATATACAGTGGTCCCTCAACTAACGAAATTAATCCGTTCCAGGAGCTATTTCTCAACACGAAACTTTCGTAATTCAAAACCTTATTTCCCATAAGAAATAATGTAAATACAATTAATCCGTTTCCACCCAAAAAAATTCACCAAAAATTCATTTTTTTAAAGAATAAATACTATAGTTTTACATAGAGAAAACAATGAGAAATAAATATAAAGCACTAATTATAATGGACAAATGAACAGTTAAATAAGTTTTACCTTTATTGAAGACTTGTTGGCGTATGAGAGAGTTTGTTTGGAGGCAGGACAAAATACTAGTCCTTCATTATGACAATAATATCAACTATATAGCTTATTTATCTAGCCAATTCATCTATTATGACATAATAAACAATATTAATAACATAGAAACATGGTATAAACTCTAGAATGAATAAAACATAGCATTACGATGTAAGACTGGTGGTAGTGTGTTTGTTGTTGTTGGGTATAGGGCCACTGACCATAAGCCGTGGTGGGTGGCAGAAGCAGGCCATCAGCACTATTCACACAAAACAATGTGCATAATTTATAACTAAGAAACATTTACACGTTAATTTATAAATAAGAAATATTTACACTTTAATTTATAAATAAGAAACATTCACACTTATATAAAAAAGAAATACTTTCACTTATACCTTGGAGAGGACGGCGCTCTTCTCAGTGTCCCTATATAATCCTCAAACATTGTAAAAGTTAAGTTTTGTGTCGTCATTTTCTATCGATTAATCGCTTAACTTACTTAAGTAAGTTTATTCAGGTATACACAAATCCAGCTATACATACATTATCATACATAGCAGCATATGTGTAGAATACCTAGGATAACCCAAAAAAGTCAAGACAGAGTGACTTATTTCCATTGCTACACTTTATCACTGGCTGGTGCTATAGCCTTCATCGACTTGTGAAGCTTTTTTGGACCCATGGTGACTTATTTCAGTGACAATCACTAAACCACCAATAAACACAACAAATTTATTGTGAATGTTTGAAAGAGCACGCTGGGTAATGTTCTCTCAATGGTAAACAACGCTTCATTGGCGTCCTGATACGTTTCGCTACACGAGTCAATTTTCGCTACACGAAAGCGAAAAAAGCTTACGTTACACGATTTTTTCGTTATATGGGCCTTTCGTTAATTGGGGGTCCACTGTACGTATATGATTGAACAATAGAAATAAACTATATTTGTTATTGCAAATATTTGTAAATACGTTGTATAAACAAAATAGTGATAACAAACTTTATGGCATTATTGTGTAATAATTAGCGAGTGAATATTTGAAAAACAGCACTTATATTGGTCTCACAGGCCATAAAAGTTATTTGAAAAAAAATCGATAATAAAACAACTTCAAGAAATAAAACAAAACGATTACCGGCCAACCGGAAGTCAGCAATGTTGCCGTAAGCGGTTCAATTTTGGTCAACTTCAATCCTCTATAACTCGGTAAGTATTGATCGCAAAAATTTATTTTTTAGCCTATTAGATTTAGAAAAAAACTATCATTTCATAATCAAAAATAATTTTTTTTTAAATTCTGGGACCCTGAGAACGAGTTTCGGAGAGGGTCTTTGGACCCCCAAAGGGTTAATGTGGTGCTAGTGGTACACTAAGTATGAAGGTATCAAGTTCCTCTATATAGTGCAAATTTTCATAAATGTGACTGAAAAATGCATCTAAAATTAAAGTGTATGTGAAAAGTCTTCACAGTACAGTGGAGCCCTGAGTTTCGGCCGCCTCAAGCTTTGGCCGCTTTTTCGGCTAAATTTTGTCTCTAGTTTCGCACACTGCCCTGAGTTTTGGCCAGCGTACCAGACCTGTCTGCCTGCCCGCGCAGGCGTAGTGAGTCAGTGTGGATTTGTTTCTCCTCGAGTGAACATTACCCTGCGTGCTCATCCAAACATTTCACAATAATTCATTGTGTTTTGTGCCTGCTGACCGAGTGCGACTGCTACATAATTATCCACGAGAGTGGTGTGCGTGTGCTCCAGCTTGCCAGGATATATGGCAAAAACAAATCAACAATCACTTCTATCCTGGCGAAGAAAAAAGAAATCAAGGAAGCCAATGTTGCGAAGCAGTGGTGGAGGCAGTGGTGCCCCTCATCAAGGAACCCTCACTAAGGAATATTTGTAGTCTTAATGGTCTTAATATAGGGTGCAAGGTGAACAGTAAGGTTGGTAGGTATCAAAGTGTGGTAGGTATGTAACCCCCATCTGGCTACCCCACTCACACATTATATACTAGGCATTTAAAGTGCCCTAGAGTAATAAAATGCATATACAGTACACTCATTACTTACCTTAAAATATTTGTAGTCTTAATTAATGTAGAGTGAGAGGTGAGCAAACAAGATTAAATGAATAAACGAGAGAGAAAGAGAATGAGTACATGAGTGTAGAATGCTTGCGAGTTTTGTAAACAAACCAGTTGTTACCAGCCCGGACACGAATGGTTTCTGTTCACTCCATCAAGCCGACTGGAAGAACATCTCATATTTATGTTAATTTATATGTTTATATGTTAAGTAGCGATGTACAGCTTAAATTATGATCAATTTCTCTAGTATTAAGAAGTCTGTAAGCCATTAAATTTAGTCTGCTCATAATGCCATGGGATGATAGTGGCTCTCTTTGCACTGCAACTCATTATTATAATTACATAATCTAAATGTAAACTTGCAAGGAAATAAAATTTGAATTTGAAAATAAGTTTGAAAAAATATCAGATGGATTAAGCAAAATGTCCATATTAACATTTTATACGACATATAATGCATCTCAGAGTGATTATTAGTGTGTAATTATTATTAATATGGCATCTTCACGACTAATAACACACTCTTAACCCTTTCAGGGTCGGTGTCGTACTAGTATGGCTTGAGAGCCAGGGTTGGTGCTGTACTTGAACGCCTAAATTCTAGCGCCTTCAAATCTAGTGAGAGAAAGCTGGAAGGCCTACATATGAAAGAATGGGTCTGTGTGGTCAGTGTGTGCAGTGTAAAAAAATCTTGCAGCACACATTGCATAATGAGAAAAAAAAACTCTGACCATATTTTTTGTTTAAAACAGCGACTTTGCAGTCCATTTTCGTATGGTATTTATTGTTGTATTCTCGTTTTCTTGGTCTCATTTAATAGAATGGAAGATATATTACAGAAATAGAGATGATTTTGGTTGGTTTTACAATGACAAGTACCTTGAAATTGAGCTCAAAGTAGCGAAAATGTTCGATTTTTGCCGATGTTCAAGAGTAAACAAATCACGCCATGCATCCAATACACGTCAACTGGCGAGCCTAATATTCTTTCACAAGTGCACTGATATTATTTATACCTTTTTTAAAATGATGCAGTAGTATACAGTGGACCCCCGAGTTACGAGCATAATTCATTCCAAAAGGCTGCTCAAGTGCCATTACCGAATGAATTTTCTCCCTCAAGGAATAATGTAAAGTAGGTTAGTCCATTTCAGACCCCCAAAAATACACTTACAAAAGCACTTACAATATTACACTTACATAATTGTACAATTTCCGAGGTGCTCGTAACTCGGGGGTCCACTGTACATAACAGTAAATCTTCTATTTTTTGTGAGAATAAAAATTCAAAATAGAAAGCAAAAGTAATGTACAAGAGGCCTGGAGACGTGACTAATGAACAGAGGAAATGTTATTTTAGTGCCAAGAATGTCTGTCTTATTTATTCCGAACCCTATTTTAAAATTGGCATCTTTTGAAATTTGTGTGAAATTGGCCAAATTGCCAATTTCTGACCACTTTATTGGGTAGTTGAAATCGGTGAATGGGCGGTTTCTTGTACTCAATCGATAGAACAAATGGAGTTCAAGCGAAATAGCTATGATTTTAGTAGCCTGGAACATTGGAAGTGGCCGAAAATAGGGCTCAAAGTGGGTGAAATCGCCGATGCGTAAATATCGCCGAGACCGCTAACTTCGCGAAAGCATAATTCTGTAAGTCTTCCATCAAATTTCATACTTTTGGTGTCATTATGATCGGAAAAAGATTCTCTTATTATTTCATAAGAAAAAAAAAATTTCCCAATTTTTTTCCGACCCTAATAACGAGTTTGAGAGAGGGCTTTCAGCCCTGAAAGGGTTAATGATTTTAATTGTTCCTGCATGCCAGTACAGGCACAAGTTGTGGAGCTTAAAGCAGTTAAGTTCAGTGACAAAGTGTAGCATTAAGAGTGTAGCAATTAACCGATAGAAAAAGGACGAAACAAAATAAACTCCTGACAGAAGAAGCCGCTCTGCCTATCTTCTGCAAAGTATGTAAATGGTGTACGTACACCATTTCATTTCTACATTATGGTTTTCTTATGAAAGAAGTGATCTAATGCAGTTAGCATTACAAACTATGTTTTCTCTTATACTAACACATCTGAAGGAGGAAAGAATGGGAAGACATTTTCATAGCTGGAGTAAGAATGCCCGCCACCACATATGTAATGACGTACATATTTTATTCATTCTAGAGTGTATATCAGGTTTTTATGTTATTTACATTGTTTATGTCATATTAGATGAATTGTGATAGATAAATAAGACATAGAGTTGATAATAGCGTCATATTGAAGTATTAATTTGTCATGCCTCCTGACAGAAGGAACGGATTAATTTGATTTACATTATTTCTTATGGGAAATATGTATTGCTTTGACTTTCAGCCGTTTAAAGTTTAGGCCAAGCTTCTGGAACAGATTACGGCCGAAACTCGAGGTTCTACTGTATATACTATTCAA
>WNWK01007197.1:0-96685 GCA_009830355.1 Cherax destructor | reverse complement strand
TATATAAATATATAAATATATATATATAAATATATATATATATATATATATATATATATATATATATATATATATACACACACATACATACATACAGTGGACCCTCAGTTTTCGTACAGCTTAAAACTCGAAAATTATGAAAGTGTATTTTGTAAGTGCTTTTGTGTTTTGGGGTCTGAAACGACTAATCTAATATACATTCGTCCTTATGGGAACAAATTCGTTTGGTAACGGCACTCGAACAGCATTCTGGAAAGAATTATCGACGAAACCGAGGGTCCACTGTATATACGTATATATAGTGGACCCCCGGCTAACGAAAAAACTTCATCCCAAGAGCCTGCTCAAGTGCCATTACCGAACGAATTTACTTCCTTAAGAAATAATGTCATTTACGTTAGTCTATTTCAGACCCCCAAAAATACACTTCCACAAGCACTTACAATATTATACTTACATAATTGCACGATTTCCGGGGTGTTCGTTAACCGGGGTTCCACTGTATTATACTTACATAATTGTACAATTTCCGGGGTGTTCGTTAGCCAGGGGTCCACTGTATATACACTGTATATACAGTGGACCCCCAGTTAACGGCCATAATTTGTTCCAGAATGCTGTTAAAGTGCCGTTACCGAACGAATTTATTAACATAAGGAATAATGTAAATTAGATTAGTCCTTTTGGACCCCCAAACATACACTTACAAAAGCATTTAAAAAAATAAACTTTACATAATAGGGCGAGTTTGGGGACCATCATTAACCGAGGTACCACTGTATTTATATACATACGTATAAAGAACTAACCCTTTTTTGTGTGCATTTTGACAAACTTTCTTTAACCCTTTCAGGGTCCAGAGGCCAAATTTGAAAGTGTGCACCAGGGTCCAAGAATTTAAAAAAAAAAAAATTTGTTCATATTTCTTATGAAATGGTAGATAATCTTTTTCTGAAGGTAATTAAACAAAGTACGAAATTTGATGGAAAATTGACGAAATTATGCTCTCGCGAATTCTGATGTGTCAACGATATTTACACATCGGAGATTTTGCCGACTTTGACTCCCATTTTATGCCAATTACATTATGCCAGTCGACCAAATTCTTAGCTATTTCGCTAGTATTACTTTATTCTATCGATTAAGCACAAGAAATCGCCACATCAACTGTTTCAACTACAAAATAAAGTAATCGGAATTTGGTAATGTAGCCAATTTAACACAAAGTTCAAAATATTCCAATTTCAAAATAGGGTCCAGAATAAACAATGCAGGCATTCCTGGCACTAAACTAACATTTCCTCTGTTCATTAGTTATGTTTTCAGTCTTCACAAATGAATTCCATTTTGATTTTTTATTCACATAATAAATTTTTAATCAAACCAAAAAATGGAAGATTTACTGTTATGCAATATTGTAATAATTGTATAAATAATATCACCACATTTGTGAACGTATATTAGACCCACCAGCTGGTGTGTATTAGACGTGCGAGGCCATTTGTTTACTCTTGAACATCGGCAAAGATTGAACATTTCCGCTACTTTGAGGTCAGTTTCAAGCCATTTCCAGTACTAAAACCAATCAAAATCATCTCTATTTCTGTAATATATCTTCCATTCTATCAAATGGTACCAAGAAATCGCAAATACAACTATAAAAAACATAAAAAAACACTGCAAAGTCGGTTTTAATCTAAAATTACGGTCTCAGTTTTTTTTCTCTCATTGTGCACTGTCTTCTGCAGGATTTGTTTTATATGGTGCACACTTACCACATAGATGTATTCTCTCATATCTAGGCCCAAATTTACCACTCGCAGCTTATCTGAGTGAGCTGAGCTCATGGCGAAGAACTATGGTTTGGACCCTCAACTAAAAGCCATAGAACTACGGCATGGACCCTAAAAGGGTTAACAAGACTTAGTTTAAGTAGGTAGACTTAATTAGGTGACCTTTATGAAAAGCAAGTGCAATAATAAGAATACAGCTCATGTTCACAGTAAAACCCCTAGGGTCAAGGGTGATCACAATATTATCTAACAGTAAAAATGGCAATACAAGTCACACACACACTAAGTTATACATTATATATTATCTTTCAGCACAGAAAACCCTTCAAAATAAATTGGGCATATTAACTGGACAGCAGGTGGTAGAGATTAACAGTAAATACAAAGACTACAATGTTAACTAGCCACATTGTGGGTCACATTACCTCACACAAGAGGTGAAGAATCTCCCACCACAGATGCCGTCACTGAAGCCTCCTGAAGCAAAAACCACAGTACATACAATAAATATTTTAGTCACAAAAATATGTAAGGCATTAATAATCACATAACTATACTGACTCCTTTTTACTGGTCATTAACAATATCCCAACATGCTATTTTTCATCTTAAACACATTGGGAAATGGTGGGTCAGAGGGTCATTTGAGCTGTGACGATCTTTACCTTCTGTCAAGATAATTATTGAACGAGTTGTTGGGATTTACAGGGCCACTGACAGCATACGCCATATCGAGCCCTGCCTGTCATTTCTAGTTTACGTACATACCTATGATAAACTTTTAATTCATAAATTATACACAATAAGTTTAGAATTAGCACTTTTTCATTGATAGGAAGCACTTCACTGCTTTTCTTAAGGTTTGAAGAACTGCCACCATCACTGCTTTTGCACTTTGGGGCCATTATTAAGCAATTTTAAGCATTATTATTGGGTCAAGGTAAATTGCGGATAAGTAAAACCATCCTGGCTACCCTTCCAATTTCATAAACTCTGTCTTCTCACATACTAAACAGACTTTCTTCTCTCCCAAACTCTCTACTCCTGTTCTCTGCCTTCCCTATATTTCCAGTCTTTCTAATCTCAACAACTCCCCATTCCCTACACACCAAACTTACTTTTCACCAAACTAACACCCTTCATAGTAATCTAGGTGGACCTCTCCCACTGGTATCTACTCTTATTTCATGCTCCTCTTGTCCTCTTCAATACTTTGAAAAAACTGGCCGCTCTCTTTCCGACAGACTTAACACAAAAAAATGTGTTAGGCTTGCCGACACCATTAATGCTCTTTTTTGTCATGTAGATCACAGTCATCCTATTGACTGGTCCTCTGCCAAAACTGTCTACCCAACTTCTAACCTTCATAGATGCAGTCTTGTTGAAGCATTCCTTATACACAGCTTTCCTAATATGAATCTTAAGTCGTGGCTTTGTCTCTGTAGATGCCTTCCTTTCTCATTACACTGTCAAATGTTCCAAACTTCAGAATACTCATGACTTGACCTGATCCTTTCTTCTCTTCTCCCTACTTCTTCTCCTTTCCTATTGCTTCCTTATTTCTTTTTTTATTTTCCTTTCTTCTGCCTAAGTGTGTTCTGTCCTCCAGTCCCCCTTCCTCTCCTGTTTTTGGTCTTACCCTGTGTGGACCCCTAGCTCTCCTGCAATGCTCTATTTATTTCTCTCTCTCTCTCTCTCTCTCTCCTTAGACTTACCCCACTTACTACTATTGCCTCTCTTCACTCCTTTTTCTCTTGTGCAACTACTCCCCCCCTTCTCTTTCTACTTGTACTACCAAAATTACCACTACCACTACTTCCTTCCTCTCTCTGTTCCATCCCTGTCCCCCTCACCTATATATGCTGACTCCCTCACTCTCGTGTTAATGTGACTTGTAAATGGTCCAAGTCAGACCAAAATGTTGTCATAAGCTCTCTCTCATACATGTGGGTTGTTTGCATGTTGCTGCAGTCACAGTATTGTGCCTTTTTTTTTTCCTGATTACTTAATTGTAATTTCTTATTCTAGACATTTTCCCTATTCTAATTTATTGTTAATAATTATGCAAATTAATTTATTTTTTCATTATTTCCCAACTTAATTTCCCCTACCCTTGTTCCATCTACATACGTAACCTTCTTTCTTGTCTCTTGGATAAGTCTCAATAAAACTGGCTTGCCTGCTAGGCTAACGTGTTTCCAGGTACAGTACACATACAGGTGGGCCCTGCTTATACAGCAGGTTAGGTTCTGGGCTACTGCAATAAAGTGAAAAATCACTGAAAAGTGAATCATAGCTTCTTTTTTTTCCACTTTCAAATGAATACAAAAGCTGGATAACATATTTACACTATCACATTAAGTGAGCAATATAGCAAGGCCTAAAAAATGCATGTACAGTACACACATTACTTACCTTAAAATATTTTCGTCCTGAGCTTATAGTGAGTGGTGAATATATTTAGTGTAGGAAGTCTGAATAAATGAAGAATGAGTATAATTGAAAACTGCTGTATTAGTGAAATGCTGTAAAGTAGGGTCCTTCTATATACATGTATATAAAATATATATACAGTGGTCCCTCGGTTTTCGTGCATCTCCAAACTCGAACATTTATGTAAGTGTATTTTTGTAAGTGCTGTTGCAAGTGTATTTCTGTATTTCTGAAATAGACTAACCTACGTGACATTATTTCTTAAGGAAGTAAATTCGTTCGGTAATGGCACTTGAGCAGCATTCTGGAACGAATTTTCGGAGAAAACTGAGGGACCACTGTACATACATGTATATATATCACACACACACCTGGCCAAGCACATCAGGAAATTAGAGAAAGTGCAAAGGTTAGCAATGAGACTAGTCCCAGAGTTAAGGGGCATGTCCAACGAGGAGAGGTTAAGGGAAATCGACCTGATGACACTGGAGGACAGAAGAGAGAGGGGGATATAACAAAATACCGAGAGGAATCGACAAAGTGAACAGAGACAGGATGGTCCAGAGATGACACACAGCTACAAGGGGTCACAATTGGAAGTTGAAGACTCAGATGAGTCACAGGGATGTTAGGAAGCATTTATTCAGCCACAGAGTTGTCAGAAAGTGGAATAGTCTGGAAAGTGATGTAGTGGAGGCAGGATTTGTACATAGCTATATGAAGAGGTACGATAAAGCTCACTGAGCAGGGAGAGTGACCTAGTAGTGACCAGTGAAGAGGCTGGGTCAGGAGCTGTGACTACTTCTGCAACCACAACCAAGTGAGTACACACCTAATTGCTCACCTTTCTATCCTTCTATCGAAGGATTATATTCGTGGAGGGCATACTCAACCCATAGAGGTCATACAGTGCCTGGGGATATAGAACACCTTCAGGTTCAATTCAAGGAACTGGAGTACAGGCTCAATTCCTTAGATCAAGAGCTCCCTCACCACCATCACGAAACCTCCCTATTGGGGTTTGGAAGATAGAAATCTCAAAGGATAATATTTGATTTAAGATTTTAGAAGGCAACTATCTTTCTTATAATATGAGGGGAAAGCACCAAATCCGTAGAGGTCATACAGTGCATGGGGGAATGGGAGGCAATCATGTTGAATCCAAGGAAGAGGACAGTCCAATTCCTTGGATCAAGAGTCCCTCACCATCTAAGAACTGAAGGACTCGCTATCAATATCCCCACACACAAACACTGACCTACCCCCTGCCCCACCCCTTGCTGCATAGCCCACCACCCCTGACCTTACTCTTTCCCCACAAACCCACTTTTCCCCTGACCTTACTCTTGCTTTCCCCCACACACTACCTGACCATACTCTTTGCTTTCCCCCACACACTACCTGACCATACTCTTTGCTTTCCCCCACACACTACCTGACCATACTCTTTGCTTTCCCACACACTACCTGACCATACTCTTTGCTTTCCCCACACACTACCTGACCATACTCTTTGCTTTCCCCCACACACTACCTGACCATACTCTTTGCTTTCCCCCACACACTACCTGACCATACTCTTTGCTTTCCCCCACACACTACCTGACCATACTCTTTGCTTTCCCCCACACACTACCTGACCATACTCTTTGCTTTCCCCACACACTACCTGACCATACTCTTTGCTTTCCCCACACACTACCTGACCATACTCTTTGCTTTCCCCACACACTACCTGACCATACTCTTTGCTTTCCCCCACACACTACCTGACCATACTCTTTGCTTTCCCCACACACTACCTGACCATACTCTTTGCTTTCCCCCACACACTACCTGACCATACTCTTTGCTTTCCCCCACACACTAAACCCGACCATACTCTTTGCTTTCCCCACACACTACCTGACCATACTCTTTGCTTTCCCCCACACACTACCTGACCATACTCTTTGCTTTCCCCCACACACTACCTGACCATACTCTTTGCTTTCCCCACACACTACCTGACCATACTCTTTGCTTACCCCACACTACCTGACCATACTCTTGCTTACCCCACACACTACCTGACCATACTCTTTGCTTACCCCACACACTACCTGACCATACTCTTTGCTTACCCCACACACTACCTGACCATACTCTTTGCTTACCCCACACACTACCTGACCATACTCTTGCTTCCCACACACTACCTGACCATACTCTTTGCTTTCCCCACACACTACCTGACCATACTCTTTGCTTTCCCCCACACACTACCTGACCATACTCTTTGCTTTCCCCCACACACTACCTGACCATACTCTTTGCTTTCCCCCACACACTACCTGACCATACTCTTTGCTTCCCCACACACTACCTGACCATACTCTTTGCTTCCCCACACACTACCTGACCATACTCTTGCTCCCCACACACTACCTGACCATACTCTTTGCTTTCCCCACACACTACCTGACCATACTCTTTGCTTCCCCACACACTACCTGACCATACTCTTTGCTTTCCCCACACACTACCTGACCATACTCTTTGCTTTCCCCACACACTACCTGACCATACTCTTTGCTTTCCCCACACACTACCTGACCATACTCTTTGCTTTCCCCACACACTACCTGACCATACTCTTGCTTCCCCACACACTACCTGACCATACTCTTGCCCCCACACACTACCTGACCATACTCTTGCTTCCCCACACACTACCTGACCATACTCTTGCCCCCACACTACCTGACCATACTCTTGCCTCCCACACACTACCTGACCATACTCTTGCTTTCACCAACACACTACCTGACTATACTCTTGCTTTCCCCAACACACTACCTGACCATAGTCTTGCTTTCCCCAACACACTACCTGACCATACTCTTGCTTTCCCCAACACACTACCTGACCATACTCTTGCTTTCCCCAACACACTACCTGGCCATACTCTTGCTTTCCCCAACACTACCTGATCATACTCTTGCTTTCCCCAACACACTACCTGACTATACTCTTGCTTTCCCCAACACACTACCTGACCATACTCTTGCCCCACAAACCTCTCTCCCGACCTTACTCCAGACCCACAAGGCCACCCATCCTTAATCCAACTATTGCCCCACAAACCCATCCACCCTTAATTAACCCTACTCTTGCTACACACCACTACCCTTGACCTTACTCTTTCCCTACACCCCTTTTCTCTACTTTTGCCGCACCACCCTGAGGGCGAGGGGTAGGCTAAATAAGCAGTTATTAACACAAGAGGAAGCAGCTGTAGCAACAGAGGACTGAAGCACAAACATTCTTCCTCCATCACAACACAGCGCCCACCATAACTCATTATTTCTCCAACTCCCATATCTTCACTACACTGCTCAGTCATCTCGTCCATGCCACTGCCACCTCCCGCCCCTCATGTCATGTTCACACCTCGTAGACACGCAAGATGGAGGATTAAAATGTGAAAAATGTGTGAGACAACCAACCTGAGAGAGATGGTTGGAAGTGCTGTTGTTAACAGAGCAGGAAACCCCATTATTCTCCTCCTCACGCCTCTCATCTTCCTCTATAACTCCTCTAGTATTATACAAAATTAACACCAAACTATTTAACTATTTGTATATGGTGTTATAAAATTTTTGATTGATGCTTTTTGCAGTGTTTCTCTAGTTTCTAATCAAATTAATCGTCAAAGTATGAGTTGGTGGAAGTATCTAGTAATGTATGACGCATGCGCGTCTGCTAGTGTGGACTCCAACACATAGATGGTAGTAAAATCATTAACTTTCTTTAACATTGCATCATGCTACTGTTGGAAGGATTGCAGACGAACACGATAAGATAAGTAACAGGGCCATAACAATTGTAAACAAAAGTTATAGTGATACTGAGAAGATGTACAGTTCAGGATATTTATTAAAAAGAGACATTTGGCCCCAATAGAAATGTCACTTTGTCTGATTTTCTTTATCCTAGGTAATTTACAATAGGTATGATAACAATATAAGAAGATCTTTATTTACTACAAGTACATGTACAAGGTATACAGGCCTAGATGACATCAATGACATACTACTATATAGAAAGCCGCTTGCTATGAAGAGCATTTCGGGCAAATTAGGTCAGTTTTGTCCCAGGATGCGACCCACACCAGTCGACTAACACCCAGGTACCCATTTTACTGATGGGTGAACATTGACAACCGGTATAAGGAAACACTTCCGATGTTTCCACCCCTTCGCCGGGAATCGAACTCAGACCCTCACCGTGTGAAGAGAGAGCTTTTGCCACCAGGCCACGGGGCACCGTGGTGTTGATTGTAAATATGTGTAATTGTGTCTAAATAAAGTTATTTACTTACACACTTGATATTCGACCCCTGCAACCATATACGTATAGGTGAGTACCTTTCCAATCAGCATAGGGATGCCACAAGACAATTTACCAGGAATTCCCTCTACTATTACTTAATTGCATCAAGGACCTTCCCTATACTTCGAAGGAACTTAAAACAATTCTGCTTACTCATTGCTTTATAATTTGTTCATGATTGCAACCATGTACAGACGTAAGTAAATTTACTTACATGATTCATTACCTTGTAACTAGTGAATTAATTACCTTTGTACCTTGTTCAGCTATCAAAACTTTGGGGCCCAGTCTCTGGACCCTTTATATACCTCTGTAATCTGCAAATACATTTGTAACTTGTCATGATTGTGACCAGATCAATCTGAGTTCATTACCTTTGTAACTTGCTCAGCTATCAAACTTTGAGGTCCAGTCCCTGGACCCATTATGTACCTCTGTAATCTTTTGACTACCGCCCACAGGATGGGTATGGGGTGCATAATAAAGATATCAAACTAACTTACTGATGACACAACTTTTGTCTTCTCAAATAACCCCCAACGGAAATAAGCAAAAGACCCAATGGAAATATCAAGAACCCCAATGGAAATATCAAGGACCCTGATGGAAATAAGCCACTTGAAGATGCTGGCTGAGAGAGCGGCTCTAGAGATTTCCGGCAGTTCCAGATTTTTGGGCCCTTTTACGTACAATTAATTTTTACAAAGATTAAGCCAGCCATGGAGTATGTCAGAGATTTTTGTGCCTTTTATTATGTCTATGGGTCCTGCTGCAACTATCAAGAAAGTACTTCAGGTCGGGATTAATATTAGAATTTATTGTTCTGTAAATGTAGGATGCACAGTAGTAAGAGTGAATGTTTTTGTATAGTGAGTAGGTGTTCGAAGAGTAGGGAGGGGGGGGGGGTTGTCTAGCAGTGGCCTGTATACTTGGAGTATACCTGGAGAGGGTTTCGGGGGTCAACGCCCCCACGGCCCGGTCTGTGACCAGGCCTCGTGGTGGATCAGAGTCTGATCAACCAGGCTGTTACTGTGTGATCATTTATACTACTGTTTTTTGTTGAGTTATTATTGGCTTAAGGTGATTTGCTGTTGTGGATCCCCCAGGCACAAATAGCATAGATGAGGTAGGGGTAGATCAGTGAATAATATAATGTAAGTAGTGCTGTTTGTAGTACATACATAATACTTAACATTACCTACTTAACATTACCTACAAAGTTAATAAATCACTTTCCACTGCCTCAAAATAACATTATTCACTGTGTTACTCCCCTAGCCTCAAAACCTCTTACATAATTGCTCAAAGAACAATAATTTCTCAAACTTAATCTAGTGCAAATGTTGAAACTTATATCTCATAAATGTATAAACTTGTTGTAATTAATGTAACCTAATCTAACTTTGTTTCTATAGCATTACCAAATAAAGTAATCCATTCTCTTGTACTCCTTCTAACTCATCTAATGACCATATAAACTGTTATTGCAACACAAATAATTGATTTGATTTGTTAGATCTGATTTAATAAATTGCATTACTACAAATAATAAATTATTATGTTGATCTATTATAAACATGTAATGCTTCAAAATTGTAAAACTATTATGTTTCAAAATTGTTATGTTCAAATTATGTTCAAATTTCATTGCTTAAATGCTCAACTATACTTATATTGTAAATTGTTTACTATAATTTTTACCATTCAGTTGTAAGTTTAATTTTAAGTTTGCCCATAATGCTCTGCATATAAGGGGCTTTTGGCATGTACACCCCATTCCTACATCTTTGTATCATGTCACAATAAACTATTATTATTATTATTATCATTATTATTATTAATATTATTATTATTATTATTATTATTATTATTATTATTTGTATTTGGAATTTTACTGGCGAGACTTGATACTATGGTTGAGAAGAAATCACTTACCTTGTTAGCTGTTTCAATAGGCTGGAGTTGTGGTTCGTTTGGTTAAGTTAAGACAATATCTCTAGATGTATTCAGCTTTTGGGTGCCCAGAATTTGAGTGTCTTCCAGATCTTTTTTATATTTCCTCTCGTTTCATTTAATCTATTAGAATAATACAGTTGCTTTGACTTATTAGTTTGGCGAGAACTAACGTATAGAGTTTACTAAGTTCTTTAGTTATTAAACCCCGTCTACATGGTTTTTCGTATTGATGTGTTTTATCTATGGATCTTAGAATGCTGTTAGTAACCTAGTAGTTCAGTAGTGATATGTTTAGTTTTTATGGGACAATGTTTGTTGTACAGTCTATGTATTTTATTTATAAATAATGTATGTCTATCCATTCATCGATACCACTGGCATTGGAAAATTCTTCAGGCCAGTCAAATGAGCATAGCATTACTCAAATAACCCGCACATAGAAGAGAGGAGCTTACGACGACGTTTCGGTCCGACTTGGACCATTTACAAAGTCACACTAACAAAAAGGAGGTGTTGATTCACCGGGAATTCTCCCGGCCCGGGTCTTCACCAGATGGCGACCCGGCTTCGGCTCCCTGGCGTGGGAGTGTCAGAGACCTATGTCTCCCATGTGAGGGGATACCCCTCAGCGGTGGGACCAACTGGTCCCAGACCTAGCCATATTCCCCTACCAGCACGAGGCATGGAGGTAGATAGATGCTAGGCCTATGTGGTCTGCCACCTTCCCTAACGGGAAGGGCAGGCTTACGAGCTGCAGATGGTAGCAAGCTCCAGCCTTGGCACCTACCCTGCCCTAAAAGGGCTGGGCATGGTGATCGACCCCAACAAAAAGGAGAGAAGGAGGGAGTATATATAGGCAGCAGAGAGGGACGGGAACAAGAGAGGAAGTGTTGGAGGTAGTAGTACAAGTAGTAGTAGTAGTGGAGTCAGTCATATACAAATAATAATAATAATAATAATAATAATAATAATAATAATAATAATAATAATAATAATACTATAATAATACTTTATTTAGACATGGTACAATGATACATAGTTGGGTAGACATGATACATAGGTATTAATGAGATGTACATGCCAAAAGCCCCTAATATGCTGTGCATTGCGGGCATTCTTAGGACTATTTATTTGTAGACTACATGGTAAAAAATTATGGTTGATAATTTATAAAATAAGTATAATTGTGTATCTAAGTTATAAAGTTTGAATATAAGTTGAACATAATAATTTATTAATTGTAGCAATGCAACTAATTGAGTGAGATAACAATTTAAAACAATTAATTGCATTGCAGTTACAGTTTACGTGGTCATTATAATGTAAATGTTATAGAAACAGTTAGCTTAGTATGTATTATTCATAACAGGTTTTTACATTTAAGTGATTATTCTACTTTGTTGGGAATGTTTGATATTGAGCATTGCAAGGGAGCATAGCGATGCAGTGAAGTTACTCATTGATGCTTCATTATGGAGTCGAAAACAGATCTTGCTATATTCCATTGGTTGCTTAGAAATGTTTGTTAGGAGAAAAGTGTGGTAGTGGTCAGTAGTGTTGCTTGTTATTATCCCTGAGTTGAGAAGAGCTAGTATATTTGTCCATATATGGTCAATTATGGTTGCATTCGTCTCAGCCTTGTTGGTTTAATTATAGTTGGTATGAGTAGTGAATTGTTCATACTATTAATGAAATCAGTTACTGGTTAAAGACTCAGTTACAATTAAAATGTCAACTCTGGCCTGGAGTTTTTAGGACTCGTTCGTCAGGGGTTCAAACCCCACCCATTCCCTGGTTTGTTTGTAATCGTGTTATTATGACTCACGAAATTGTAATAATACAACTGCAAACAAACTAAGAAACCCCATCCATTCCATGGTTTATGTTATTACGATTTCGTGAGTCAAAAGGATGAGTTGTGGTTGCACACTAAACTAGCCGCTCAAGCGCCCCCCCCCCCTTTGCATTTTTTTCATCGCCCAATGGAAAAAAGTCATTTTGACTTTCTTTTTTTTTTGGGGGGGGGGGTGTTATCCTAGGTAATTCACATTGTGTATGATAATTGTACTTATGTGTACCTGTGCCCAAAAAAACTTACTCATAAAGTTTTTAGTTTAATATCTTTATTATGCACCCCATACCCATCCTGTGGGCGGTAGTCAAAAGATTACAGAGGTACATAATGGGTCCAGAGACTGGACCCCAAAGTTATGATAGCAAGTTACAAAGGTAATGAACCATCTACACTCCTATACATGGTTACAATCATGAACAAATTACAAAGTAATGAGCCACTGACATGTCCACACCCGGTCACAACTCTACTGTGTTATTAGTGCAACTATTAACTGGGTCACACACACACACGAGCACTTGCGCACGCGCACACACACACAGTTCCTAAACCTGTACTCCCTAGAACGCAGGCGGGAGAGATACATTATTATATACACGTGGAAAATTCTAGAGGGATTAGTACCAAACTTGCACACGAGAGTCACTCCCTACGAAGGCAAACGACTCGGCAGGCGATGTAATATTCCCCCAATGAAAAGCAGGGGTGCCACTAGCACGTTGAGAGACAACACAATAAGTGTCAGGGGCCCAAGACTGTTCAACTGCCTCTCTGCATACATCAGGGGGATTACCAACAAACCCCTGTCTGTCTTCAAGCAGGCACTGGACAGGCACCTAAAGTCAGTACCTGACCAGCCAGGCTGTGGTTCGTACTTTGGACTGCGTGCGGCCAGCAGTAACAGCCTGGTTGATCAGGCTATGATCCAACATGAGGCCTGGTCACAGACCGGGCCGCAGGGGCGTTGACCCCTGGAACTCTCTCCAGGTATGATGAGAAGAATTCAATCGGACGAGGACCAGGCAGAACTACAGAGGGATCTGGACAGGCTGCAGGCCTGGTCCAGCAACTGGCTCCTGGAATTCAACCCCTCCAAGTGCAAAGTCATGAAGATTGGGGAAGGACAAAGAAAACCACAGACGGAGTACAGTTTAGGGGGCCAGAGCTTACAAACCTCACTCAAGGAAAAGGATCTTGGGGTGAGTATAACACCAGGCACATCTCCCGAGTCACACATCAACCAAATAACTGCTGCAGCATACGGACGCCTGGCAAACCTAAGAACAGCATTCAGGACCCTGTGCCAGCAGTAGCGGTGCTACTGCTGGCACATGTTCTACAAGCCATGTAGAACATGTTCTACAAGCTAGCAATAATAATATAATCTATTATTAACGTAAGTAATAAACCAAATTGGTAAAAAAAAAAAAAAACTTCACTGATCGCTACTAGGTCCTCTCTATCCCTGCTCCATGAGCTTTATCATACCTCGTCTTAAAGCTATGTATGGTTCCTACCTCCACTACCTCACTTGCCAAACTATTTCACTTCCTGACAACTCTATGACTGAAGAAACACTTCCTAACATCTCTTTGACTCATGTGAGTCTTCAACTTCCAATTGTGACCCCTTGTTTCTGTGTCCCATCTCTGGAACATCCTGTCTCTGTCCAACTTAACTATTCCCCGCAGTATTTTATATGTCGTTATCATGTCTCCCCTAACCCTCCTGTCCTCCAGTGTCGTCAGGGCGATTTCCCTTAGCCTTTCTTCGTAGGACATTTCCCTTAGCTCTGGAACTAGCCTTGTTGCAAACCTTTGCACTTTCTCTAATTTTTTGACGTGCTTGACCAGGTGTGGGTTCCAAACTGGTGCTGCATACTCCAGTATGGGCCTGACGTACACGGTGTACAGTGTCTTGAACGATTCCTTACTGAGGTATCGGAAAGCTATTCTCAGGTTTGCCAGGCGCCCATATGCTGCAGCAGTTATCTGGTTGATGTGCGCCTCAGGAGATGTACTCGGTATTATACTCACCCCAAGATCTTTCTCCTTGAGTGTGTGTATGTGCGTGTGTGTGTGTAATGAAAGACTGTCAATAAATACATAGAACAGAAGGGGACTCGAACCGTGATCCATGCTGAGCATTTCGGGCAGATTAGGTCAGTGTCCTAGGATGCGACTCACACCAGTCGACTAACACCCAGGTACCCATTTTACTGATGGGGAACATAGACAACAGGTGTAAAGAAACACGCCCAATGTTTCTGCCCTGGCTGGGAATCGAACCCAGACCCTCGCCGTGTGAAGCGAGAGCTTTAGCCACCAGACCACCAGAACCACTACCAGTGAGTCCATCTATCATCATTCCATCATGCAGGAGGAGCCACATGTCTATGGTGCTTCCAACAAAATAAGCAGACTCTTGGATGTCACTACCGCCCGCCTCCGGCTGGGTTACAAGTATCTTTTGCAGGTTAAATAACCACCACCAGATGTAGACCAAACGAAATGTAAACTTTGCCAGATGGACTATTGTCACACCCTGCGTCATTATGTACTGGAGTGCGATAAAATTAATGAATTTAGAGACAACTCACTCAGAAATGTTCAAGAAAGGGCAAAGTATTTCATCCACAGTGGTATATTACAGACCATTCTGGAAAAATACCCTGACTTTGCTCACTGTAAATAAAGCATTACCACGTGTGTGTGTGTGTGTGTGTGTGTGTGTGTGTGTATGTTTGTATGCTCGTGTGCGTGTGTGTCTGTCTGTGCTTGTGCCCTCGTGTGGGTGCGCGCGCTTGTATGTGCGCGCGCTCGTGTGGGTGTATGACCCACTTAATATCTGTATTTATAACTCATTACAACTGTGACCGGGTGTGGCCGTGTCAGTGGCTCATTACTTTGTAATTTGTTCATGATTGTAACCATGTGTCAGGGGCCCTAGACTGTTCAACTGCCTCCCAGCATACATCAGGGGGATTACCAATAAACCCCTGGCTGTCTTCAAGCAGGCACTGGACAGGCACCTAAAGTCGGTACCTAACCAGCCAGGCTGTGGTTCGTACGTTGGACTGTGTGCGGCCAGCAGTAACAGCCTGGTTGATCAGGCCCTGATCCAACATGAGGCCTGGTCACAGACCGAGCCGCAGGGACGTTGACCCCTGGAACTCTCTCCAGGTAAACTCCAGGTATGTATAGGAGTATAGATAGTTCATTACCTTTGTAACTTACCATGATTGTGACCAGATCTACCTGGAGTTCATTACCTTTGTAACTAGTTCAGCTGTCATAACTTACATTACATACATTACCGCCTCGGCGATTTCCCAGACGGAAAATCTTCGCCGCAGCTCCTCGCATTATACTCTCCTGTGACTTAGCGGACATGTCTTTATTACATTCCCACAATGGAGGCATTAAATATATTTTATTGTGCATTGATATCTTGAAAAGACATGGTACATAATGGGTCCAGTCTCTGGACCCATTATGTAGCTCTGTAATCTTTTGACTACCTCCCACAGGATGGGTATGGGGTGCATAATAAAGATATTAAACTATGACATTGTTGTAGCACACCTCAAATGATCTCATTCCTTTAGCAACACAAATGATGCCTTAGATAACTTGGTATTCAATCTTACCCCAGGTACTAGCAACTTTTCAAACTCTTACGCTCATACTTGCATGCCTCTCCCACATAAAGAAGCCATTACCACAGTAACAAGTTACGCTCTCTATACACTTCTTCACCTTAACTCATAATTCTAATAGATTTACATTGTTAAATTCGCCGTCCGTAAATTCAGTTTGGGGGAGTTGTGGTGGGTACAGACTTCTTGCGATGCCCTTGTCGTGGGATGCTCCTAGTGCCCTGCGTATGACTCTTTGCTAGGGCAGAAGTAACCCACCATGACCTCCAACAGGAATACCACCAGCGATATGAGGAGACCAGAGCCTAGCAACAGCCATGCACCCTAGTGGAGGAACACATACCCTAGATAAACCTAGTATAATAATAATAATAATAATAATAATAATAATAATAATAATAATAATAATAATAATAATAATAATAATAATAATAATAATCTAAAAGATACAACTGTATCATGGTATCAAATATCTGCCCCTGGTTATGCAGAGCATTTCAGGCAACTTAGATTAATCTTGTTCCCCAGGATGGGACCCACACCAGTCGGCTCATATCCAGTTACCTGCTTACTGCTGGGTGAATAGGGAAAGCAGGTGTAAGGAAATATGTCCAACGTTTCACCCGTGCCGGAGATCGATTGCAGACATTCAGTGTGTGAGCTGAGGACGCTACCAACTAAGCCACGAACACAACATCAAGGTACTCAGACTCTACCCCACCCCCCCTGGGCAGGAAGACGCCCTCTCTGGGCAGGAAGACACCCTCCCTGGGCAGGAAGACGCCCTCTCTGGGCAGGAAGACACCCTCCCTGGGCAGGAAGACACCCTCCCTGGGCAGGAAGACACCCTCCCTGGGCAGGTAAACACCCTCCCTGGGCAGGAAGACACCCTCCCTGGGCAGGAAGACACCCTCCCTGTGCAGAAAGACACCCTCCCTGGGCCGAAAGACACCCTCCCTGGGCAGGAAGACACCCTCCCTGGGCAGGAAGACACTCTTCCTGGGCAGGAAGACACCTTCCCTGGGCAGGAAGACACCCTTCCTGGGCAGGAAGACACCCTCCCTGGGCAGAAAGACACCCTCCCTGGGCAGGAAGACACCTTCCCTGGGAAGGAAGACACCCTTCCTGGGCAGGAAGACACCCTCCCTGGGCAGGAAGACACCCTCCCTAGGTAGGAAGACACCCTCCCTGGGCAGGAAGACACCCTCCCTGGGCAGGAAGACACCCTTCCTGGGCAGGAAGACACCCACCCTGGGCAGAAAAACACCCTCCCTGGACAGGAAGACACCCTCCCTGGGCAGAAATACACCCTCCCTATGCAGGGAGACAGTGTACCTGGAGGTTGTGGAGAGTGAAGGCAGTGTTGGTGGTGTCTTCGGCGGCAGCTGAGCCTCTCCTGCGACTCATGAACAATACCTCCCGCAGCCACTTACCAACCTAGGAAGAATATGACCGTCACTCACCTCACACACATACACACATACACACACACACTGAGTCTCGACCCCTGCAACCACAATTAGGTGAGTACACACACACACACACACACACACACACCGATGGCATGGTGGCTAGCGCTCTTGCTTCACGCACGGAGGGCCCGGGTTCAATTCCCGGCGGGGCCGAAACATTTCGAAGTGTTTCGTTACACACACACACATACATACAACAGGCCTAGTGTCTAATCGACATGTGCCTAGGAGAAAATGGTAACTAACACACACACACACACAAATACATACAACAGGCCTAGTGTCTAATCGACATGTGCCTAGGACAAAATGGTAACTAACACATGTGCCTAGGACAAAATGGTAATTAACTAACACAATCGACCTGACGACACTGGAGGACAGGAGAGAAAGGGGGGACACGATAACGACATATAAAATACTGAGAGGAATTGACAAGGTGGACAGAGACAGAATGTTCCAGAGATGGTACATAGAAACAAATGGGCACAGTTGAAAGTTGAAGACTCAGATGAATCACAGGGATGTTAGGAAGTATTTCTTCAGTCACAGAGTGGTCAGGAAGTGGAATAGCTTGGGAAGTGATGTAGTGGAGGTAGGATCCATTCATAGCTTCAATAAGAGGTATGATAAGGCTCATGGCGAAGGGAGAGTGACCCAGTGGCGGCCAGTGAAGAGGCGGGGCCAGGAGCTATGAATCGACCCCTGCAACGACAACTAGGTGAGTACAACTAAGTGAGTACACACAGACACACACACACACACACACAGACACACGTGGCCTGGTGGCTAAAGCTCTCGCTTCACGCACGGAGGGCCCGGGTTCAATTCCCGGTGGGGCGGAAACTTTTCGAAGTGTTTCCTTACACACACACACACACACACACACACAACAGGCCTAGTGGCCTGGTAACTAACACACACACACACAACAGGCCTAGTGGCCTGGTAACTAACACACACACACACACACACAACAGGCCTAGTGGCCTGGTAACTAACACACACACACACACACACACACACACAACAGGCCTAGTGGCCTGGTAACTAACACACACACACACACACACACACACACACAACAGGCCTAGTGGCCTGGTAACTAACACACACACACACACACACACCGATGGCATGGTGGCTAGCGCTCTTGCTTCACGCACAGAGGGCCCGGGTTCAATTCCCGGCGGGGCCGAAACATTTCAAAGTGTTTCGTTACACACACACACATATATACAACAGGCCTAGTGTCTAATCGACATGTGCCTAGGACAAAATGGTAACTAACTAACATATATATATATATATATATATATATGGCTCACCAGTCCAGCCTCCACTACCCTGGTGACGATAATATCAAAGTTGGGTTTATAGGGTGCTTGTTTGGGCATGGCCATTCCGATCCTGAGAGAGAGGAATGGAAAAAAATACTGAGTACCAACATAACAGGAATGAACAACCATATACAATATTATACTAGCAGTATATGATAGACTAGCAGTATGTGATGTTAGCTAAGCAGTGTACGAGGTAAGACTCACCTGAAGGGAAGGAAGCACTCCTTCATGACATGAAGTGTCTCCTCACCGTACTGGTTGGTGTAGTTGGTAGCGATCACGTATTGCAGGAACTGTCTGTTCTCCATCATGGCATACCTGACACACACACACACACGCACAAATAAATCTTTTAATCAAATTGGTAAACAACAGACTAAACGAGACAAATAAAATACAAATAAACAAGGATGACGACCAAAACATCAGAATTACACACGAAAATCTAAACCGCAAACAGCAAATTATAACTATTCTAAGTACTGAGAAGAACAGAGCAATACAACCAGACCAGAGAGGACCATAGGTTCTTAAACAGTGTGCAGGTGACCTGACCTATAAGGTAAACTGACGGACAATGAAAAATGGCACACATTATACCGATACTTAAAAAAATGATAATGAAGCATAGCTCTGACTCGATGAGCAACGCTGTTGCAGAATAACGACAACAATGATGAAATTGGCTAGAAGCTTATAAAGAACTGCTCTGTGTTGAGTTTCAGTCAGTAAACTGTTGTAAGTCAGTCAACTACTGCCAGAAGTGTGCTCTACTGACTGCCAACAGTCAACAATGTGCTCTACTGACTATCAACAATGTTCTCTACTCACTGTCAACAGTGTGCTCTACTGACTGTCAATAGTAACAATGTGCTCTACTGACTATCAACGGTCAACAGTGTGCTCTACTCACTATCAACAGTTTGTTCTACTCATTATCAACAGTCAACAGTGTGTTCTACTCACTATCAACAGTCAACAGTGTGTTCTACTCACTATCAACAGTCAACAGTGTGTTCTACTCACTATCAATAGTCAACAGTGTGTTCTACTCATTATCAACAGTCAACAGTGTACTCTACTCACTACCAACAGTCAACAGGTGTGCTCTACTCACTATCAACAGTCAACAGTGTGTTCTACTCACTATCAACAGTCAACAGTGTGTTCTACTCACTATCAACAGTCAACAGTGTGTTCTACTCACTATCAACAGTCAACAGTGTGTTCTACTCATTATCAACAGTCAACAGTGAGCTCTACTCACTGTCAACAGTCAACAGTGTGCTCTACTCACTATCAACAGTCAACAGTGTGTTCTACTCACTATCAACAGTCAACAGTGTGTTCTACTCATTATCAACAGTCAACAGTGTGTTCTACTCACTATCAACAGTCAACAGTGTGGTCTACTCACTATCAACAGTCAACAGTGTGTTCTACTCACTATCAACAGTCAACAGTGTACTCTATTCACTACCAACAGTAAACAGTGTGCTCTACTCACTATCAACAGTCAACAGTGTGCTCTACTCACTATCAACAGTCACCAGTGTGCTCTACTCACTATCAACAGTCAACAGTGTGTTCTACTCATCTTCCACTAGTCAACAGTGTGTTCTACTCATTATCAACAGTCAACAGTGTGCTCTACTCACTATCAACAGTCAACAGTGTACTCTACTCACTATCAACAGTCAACAGTGTGCTCTACTCACTATCAACAGTCAACAGTGTGTTCTACTCACTATCAACAGTCAACAGTGTGCTCTAACCACTGCCAGTTCAACACACTTCCAAGTGCAAATGTTTCAGTAAGATGTGGTGCCCACGGGCACGATCCTGCACGTACTTGCCCTGTGCAGTGAGAAGAATGCCCTGGGCAGCGTCAGTGACGGGTAGGTAGCGGAGTGCCAGTCTCTGTACGGTAGGGTCAGGGTTCTCCTCTAGGATCTTCTTGAAGGTGAGGCCCGTGGCACCCCAAGCTGGCAGTGCCGACCCTACAAGCTACATGCTAACTCTTAGTAATAACTAACATGATGGTGATGATCAACAAGGCTGTTATAATCTGTATAATTTTTAGTTTATAAAATACAATATTTCGGTAGTTAAGTAAGTTATATTAACTCAAGAAGAAAATAATTGACAGGACGTGAGCGGACGACCCCTTAATCAGGCCTATACTTGACTTTTTCAACACCGCCGCCACCTACACTATCATTTTCATTATTTAATTACCGTATGCAACATAAAGTTTAGGTTTAAGACACAGACTACACCAGGAGAGTATCGCTAATCATGCAGCCACACTCTTCCTACAGTGTTACTGTAAATGTTGAAGACATGATATACTGACCTGTTGGAGCGTGTTGATGGGTGGTTGTACGAGGGGGATGGTGAGGAAGGCAGTAAGGGAGGAACGGTACACCACGGTAAGTAGCATACCGTACCATACCCACATGATGAAGTAACTCCTCGTCACGTCACTCTCAGGTAACTAAACAAGAAAATATTACCAAGAAATATTAACCCACGATAATGTCAAAGAGAACTATTATGACTTATTTCCACTGTGGTCCTTCCCAGGATGCGACACACAACAGTCGTCACACCCAGGAATATTTATTGCCAAGTCAACATAGGCAGCGGGTGGAAAAACACGATTTCCACATTCTTGGGTTGACCCGGGAATGGAACACTGTTTTTTTTTCGTTTATGACCACAATGTTTTATCACCGAGTTATGTATCACTTACATATGTAATAACTTATGTACTTAGAATGCTAAACACTCGTCAATACACGCAATATTTGCCATATTATGATATACGATAATGTTTTGAGCTTAACAATTTTATTAAAATAATTAATTGTTGACAGTTGTCTACCAATATGTGAACACTACTGTATGTATACACTAGAATGTGTATAGTACCTTGTGCCTGTACTACCATGTGTGTACACTCTCAGTACAGGTTGTGCACTTCTAGTCATGGATTCTTCTCGCTGTAATAAGACATAACAGCGAATACCAGTGAATTAACATATGATTTAATGATAACTGATTATTATTATTATTATTATTATTATTATTATTATTATTATTATTATTATTATTACTACTAATACTACTGTGTATGGTATATAATGATAAATAACACCAGGTAACATGATACTCCTGTGTGGTATATAATGATAAGTAACACCAGGTAGCATGGCATTCCTACACACAGTCTTACCTTGGGCATGCCCATGCCGAAGAATATGGCTGTGCCGTAGAAGAGGTTATGGCTGAGGGTGGTGGCCCAGGGTGTCTCGTCGTGTAGGAAGTGTTGTGCGAGGCGTGAGGTCAGGTACAACACTGGTGTTCCCACCACCAGTAACACCACCGTAACCCACCACACCTTATAATATATATTCCATTACTATATTTTCATAAGTTACTTCAACCCCCCAGATTTATTCACCCTCTTCATCAAGCAATCCATCTCCACGCTCTCTACACGCCCAAACCACCTCAACAACTTCTCAGCTCTCTGAATTATACCTTTAGTTACCCCTTTGATACCTTTGATATACCTTTGAAGAGTTTCGAGAGTATCTACTCTCTGAGCCCGGCCATGGACCAGGCTCGTCTGGTGCTTGCCTGGTCAACCAGGCTGTTGCTGCTGGAGGCCCGCTGCCCCACATATCCATCACAGCCTTGTTGATCTGGCACCTGGTGAAGATATTTGTCCAGTTTCCTCTTGAAGGCTTCTACACTGGTTCCAGCCGTGTTTCGGATATCTTCTGGTAAGATGTTGAATAGTCTGGGACCCCGGATGTTAATACAGTGCTCCCGTATTGTCCCCACCGCACCCCTGCTCCTCACTGGGTTTATTTTACACTTTCTCCCATATCTCTCACTCCAGTATGTTGTTATGGCAGTGTGCAGATTTGGGACCAGGCCCTCAAGTACTTTCCATGTATATATTATCATGTATTTTCTCTCCTCCGCTCCAATGAGTACATGTTCAAGACTTGAAGGCGTTCCCAATAATTTAGATGTTTCAATGGCTCAATGTGAGCCGTAAACGATCTCTGGATTTGTTCCAGCTCTGCTATTTCTCCTGCCCTGAACGGGGCCGTCAGCACTGAGCAGTATTCTAAGTGAGGGAGCACTAGCGATTTGAATAGTGTCACCATCGGCATTATTTCCCTTGTTTTGAAAGTTCTCAATACCCACCCCGTCATCTTCCTGGCTGTTGTGATCTTTGTCTTGTTATGGTCTTTAAACGACAGATCAGCAGACATAATTATTCCCAAGTCCTTTACGTGTTCCTTTCGTTCTATGTGGTGACCCTCTTGCGTTTTGTATATAGTGTTCCTTTTGAGTTCTTCATTTTTCCATACCTAAGCAGCTGAAACTTATCACCATTGAACGTCATGTTGTTCTCCACTGCCCATTGGAAGACCCTGCTTATGTCCTCCTGTAATTTTTCAGTGTCCTCTACCGTAGTGACTTTCATGCTTATTTTAGTGTCATCTGCAAATGATGATACAAAAGTGTGCTGGGTGTTTTTATCTATGTCTGCTATGAGGATGAGAAACAGCAGAGGTGCCAGGACAGTGCCTTGGGGCACTGAGCTTTTGACCTCGCTGATGCTGGATCTTGCCCTGTTCACTACTACTTTTTGTGTTCTTTGTGTTAGGAACTCAAAAATCCATCTGCCTACCTTCCCCGTAATGCCTATGGCCCTCATTTTGTGCGCTATCACTCCATGATCGCATTTGTCAAACGCCTTTGCAAAATCTGTGTAAATCACATCTGCGTTTTGGTCGTCCTCCAATGCCTCCGTAATTCTGTCATAATGGTTCAGCAGCTGTGACAGGCATGATCGACCCGCTCTAAAGCCATGCTGGTTCGGGTTATGTTGGTTGTGCTGGTCCATGAACTTTGTCTCACACCCATGTCAAAGTGATGGTACCACTATACTCTGGTGCATTCCCTTCTGTCCACAGATACTTCAACATAACGCCCGCCTTTCCTCCCCATTATTTATTACATAGTTTACCTCATCTTTCATAGAGCTGTCTGCTGACATGTACACTCCCAAGGGTAGTATCTAAATACATCCCCTTCTTCCATACTCCCTCCTTCCAGTCTAATATTCAGTCAATTATTGCCTAGACTTTTTTGTTACCCCTCATCACTTTGTTCTTTTCTATGTTGACTTTTAATTTCCTTCTTTAACATACCCTCTAAAATTCATCCACCAACCTTCATAATTTACCTTCAGAATCCCCTAAAAGAAATGTGCCATCGGCAAAGAGCAACTGGGATAATTCTCAGTTTGCATCAGGCCCAAAATCTTTCAATCCCACAACCCTTCCCAACACCCTAGCATTTACTTCTTTCATGATCGCGTCTATGAATATGTTAGACAACCATGGTGATATCAATCATCCTTGGCTAAGTCCTACTTTCACTGGAAAACAGTGCCTTTTCCCCCTATTTTGCATACTTTAACCTGAGCCTCACTTTCTCTATAAAAACTTTTAACTGATTTTAGTAACCTACCTCCTATTCCATACATTCGAAAATCTGCCAAATGGTTCCCCTATTCACTCTATCATATGCCTTTTCTAAATCGATAAATGTAACAAACAGCTATTACTCTTATCTGAGTATTGCTCATTTATATGCTTCAATTTAAACACTTGGTCTACACATCCCCTACCCTTCCTAAAACCTTCCGGTCAGAAGGAACAAATGAGAAGAGGATGAATAAGGTAGAAGAGGACAGAAGTGCATGGAAGAACGAATTAGTAGAGAACAGGAGGTAGAAATTAGGATGAACAGAACTGAGAATACTGTGCAAACAAGGATAAAATATTACGGTGAGATGGCGAGGAAGAAAAGGTAAGGCAAAGTAATAACATTCATATCTGAAGAAGATAGTTCTGCAAGGTGAAAGATAACAAGAGGGATGAGGAGCTGCTAACAGACACAGGGGCAAGCAAGAAAGGAAATAAGGCTCTTAATTGTATGAAAACAGTTCAGCTAATGAGGTATAATTTTTTTCAGAGAAAAGAGCACTGCTTTAAATATGGCCAGTGATAATTGTTCACTGAGTGTATGTGAGTAACATTTCCAACAGTGTTTACCTGGACTGTGTCTTACCCAGGCACACTTAGTAATAATCAACATAATGTTTTGTTTAAAGTTAACCAACAGGTGTGATATGGAAACGTAACAAGATGTTGGTCCGTCTTAGACCCACACATGACACGTCGTCTGCTTTCCATTTACAATTTGTGGGTTAGTTATGAACTGCTCCAGTAACACTATTGTGACTTTTAATTCTAACATGACTTGTATTTTTCCTTACAGTTAATGCGTTGTGCTCCGAGATGGTCTGTACCTGAGAGCTGAAGGGGTAGAGCAGGGCGAGCCATTGTGGCAGCGGCCTGGGTAGTGGAGTGAGGAAGCAGCCAAACTCCATGTCATACGCCACCGTCATGTCCACCACCTGCACACATTTACACCGTCACTTCATATCACCTCAGAATACAAGCAACATATTTAATCATCCTAAATCTATTAAAGCGTGAGAGATACAGGGGTCTCCCTGCTGGGATGGGACCCATAACAGCCAACTAACACCTTGCTAACTATTAACTGGTAAGTGACAAGGGGCACCAAATGTCAGGGAATCAAATTCTTTCGGGTGTGAGTTTGAAGGCTACAAGTCAACCAGCAATGACTGTCTTCGCGAAGAAGACAAATACTCTGGCTGTTAGTGATTACCTATTAAATAAACTATAATCTTCAAACGAAGGAGTGATTCAGAACTAAAGAAGTGAATAGAATAAAATGTGACGTACATGTCAAGGTGAAGAAAAAGAAAATTACGGAAGCTGTTTTTTCTGTCATGTGAAGAAAATAATAATGCTAGTAAAAAGTTAAATATTTCACATTAAGTAGCCAAAACATTATTTTAAAAATTAAAAAGTGTAAACTTTACAGAATTCTTTTGAGAGGACATAATGCCTTGACCTGGATAGTAATAAGTAAATAATAATAAATTTGCAAGACACCTCGAGATAATGTATATGGATGAATAAGTTAGCAACGCCCATGTGGGCGCGGCGCTGAGTGAGGTCACCTGTCAGCCCTGACCACGACCCGTTACCCAGGGGTGACCCCCACTTGTCTCCGTCTGATGGCTTGACAATCTTCAGGCGGAAGTTGAGAGCATCAGCCAGAATATACAGCAGCCGAATGTCAATTCCTGCAGTGAGTTAGTGTTATTTGTTATTTTAAAATTAGTTTAATATCCTTATTAAGGCGGCAGTAAAAATATTACACGGACACATAATGGGTCTAGGGACTCTGGGCCCCATTCTCCAGTAACTGATTCCAACGATTTCATGTTTTTAACTATTTCAGTAAACTTTCAAATGTGGACCTATTCGGATTAAACTTAGAGGTTATCATCATTATTATAGAATGCATCGTCAATAATATTTCGAAGCCAATCCGAAGAATCATTCTTTAGAGGCTGAATAAAACATTGATTATCACTATTTATTCAGTGAAATTAGCAAACTGGGACTTATGGCGCCCGGTAGCATCGTGAACCTTGTGGTCAGGAGAGCACACCAGTGGTGTGGTCAGGAGAGCACACCAGTGGTCTTCATATTTCACTTTCCGTCTTCATCAACTACATTTGACACCTTTTGTGAACATTTGAAGCTCCACCACCGAGGACTGTGGAAGTTATCTGAGTTATTCCGGGAAAATGGGAAAGGCTTAAATAACATTGGTTATAGTTAGGTTAATATGTTTACCATGCATCTCTTACTCATCCTGGCGGCGGAAGTCAAAAGATTACAGTGGCACACAATGGGTCCAGGGACTTGGCCGCAACGTTTTGATAGCTGAATACGTTAGAGTGGTAATGAACTATTTACATGTTTATATCTGGTCACAATGGTAATGAGTTATTTATGCAGACATGAATCAGGTCACACAAAAAAGTGGTAATGCTTTATTTACAGAGGAAAATAAGGGTTTTTTTTTTTTTAATATCTTTGGTATGGACCCAACCATTCTTTTTTTAATTTCAGTCAAAACCAAATGATACAGTCCACATTTTCTAATTTACCAGAGTTACTGGTTTTATTAAAACTTATTAAATTTATTTATAGGTCCAACTTTGAGTGTGGTTTGGAGTGGGTGAGCATCGAGGGAGGTGCAGTGTTGTGATCTTCTATACCTGAAGTCCCACCTAGCTCTGAGGTGCAACTAACATCAATGAGTAATTATTGTTTTAGTTGTACCTCTTATCTTATCTTAACCTAGCCCAAATTATATGCATGTAAGAATTCATGCAAATAATTTCTCACAACTTCTTTAAATTCTCTGTCATCACACCCACCGTCATAATGGTGTCCGTCAGAGGCGTCCTGCAGCTGCACTATGGAGGGGGCGTGCTCGAAGGTGACAGCTCGCAGCTCGCTGCCGTGGAATTCATTGAGTTTGTCTGGAAAGATGTGTGCAGGACGCTGCTGGGATCCCACCCTCCAGCCACCCACCAGGTACACTCTATCATGCTTGTCTTCCTGGAATACCCGGTGGCTCCACAACTTGTAGTCAGCGCCACGTTCATCCCCGCCGTCCACAGTCTCAAGAAAGAATTTAATTTTTAATAGCATAATCACGCCTGTTAGGCTGTTGGTGATCGCATTTCATTGGCGAACACCAACAGCCTTCCTTGGCAAAACCTGATCTTGGTTTTAGTACAGATCCGAGAATCGGTTACTTGAAAGATTCGGATCAGTTCGTTGGAAACCTGACTGGCACCAAGTTGGCAAACAGCGTCATAGCTGTTACGGGCAGTGTCATGGGGCTTCCCCAAGTTCCCCATGAATTCCAGGAACTGTTTTGAAAGAGATGACATCTCCGTACATTGTTTAAACCAGGACAGAATGTGTTATTTTAAAGGACAGTAGTGAAAAATGAAATAGATGTCTTACGTATGTGTAAATAGTTTATTTTTTCAAAGAATAATTTATTGTAAAATAAAACTACCAAACAAAATATGGAGTGTATAATAAGACTATCAGGCTAAGTATATAGTGTATAATATAATTTAAAATAAAGATTGTATAACCGAACTATCAAACTGTCTACTGTAGATAGATCAGGATGCGTCGGCTGACCTTATCAACCTTCGTGACGACGAGGGCGTGGGGTCGCCAGGCCATGACCTTATTGTCCAGGATGACCTCCGCTGACGTGGCAGCTGACCCCGTCACGAAGATGAAGCGACCCAAGTAGTGGAGTTGAGTGTGAAACTCCGGTGACAGCACCAAGAAAAGTAGGCCTTCAGCCTGAAGCAAAGTGAAGAAAGACTGTCACCCAATACGCCTGAAGAGAGACAACAAAGAGATAGTTCTCTACTAGTATTGAAGATAACTGAAATGATCAAAGGAAACTTACGTCCTGTGAGAGTATGATGTATGCGGAACAGGTGGTGAGGAGTGGGATCCTGGTGTTGTTGGGGAGTGCTAGGCGGCTCTGTGGAGAGCTCATAAGAGCCACCACTGTCATTGACTGATCCAGTAGCTGAACTATACTCTCCACGTCTCTAGTGTCGTCGCGCACGTCATACAACAGTGCCAGACCACAGTTCTCCAGGAAGCTGAGGGAAGGAGGCACTGCTCGTCATACAACAGTGCGAGAGCACAGTTCTCCATTAAGGTGAGGTCAGAGGCACTGCAGTGACTTCAAGATGAGGAAATCTTAATTTTTTAGAAACTTAGATTTCCTTCGTCTCTGAGAGTAGTACATTCCTTTCCTATTGAAGTCAACACACACTCAGTTGTCTTAATGGCCACCAGCAGTGCCTCCTGCCCTCAGCTTCCTGGAAAACTTTGATCTGGAAAGCTTGGGGATAACAACGCCTGAGAAAGTTTTATTTATTCTGTGTTGCCAAATGTAATCTGCCCATTCATATTATTTCATTACCGGCAGTTAACTATATACACATATACATTAATTAAGTTTATGACAAAAATACTAGAAAACGCCATTTTTTTACCATAAAAAGATAAAACAAGACCATTTACAGTTACGAGAATGATAGTGCAGAAAAACAAGTGAAAGTAACAAAAACAAGTGATAGTCAGGGATGGAAGAAAAACATGGCGGTCAACGGATGTACAAGCGAATTTCATTTGCCTGCAGACTACACTTTGGCGCCCTTAAAGGAACCATAGATGGATGACATACACAGGTAAAAGATGGACACAACTTCAACAATCAGTCACCTTCAGACAATAATGAGGCCCAACCAAGATAGGCCAGTAAACAATTTCCTTTGAAAACTTTCCTTATAAACTTTCAAGAGGTCCTCAAACATACAAAAAAATCCATTTTTGATAAGAGTCGTTAAGCTGCTTGTACTTTGTTATGCCAAAGCTTTCAGTGTTACTGTTCACAATATACGGCCAACCAAATGCAAAAAAGTTTTAGGTGTTGACTGTGCTAGTGACGATTTACCAGAAAATCTTGCCGACATAGCAGTAATTCAGGGGCGCAAAGTAACTCGAGTGACGGTGAGTAAATGAGTGCCATTACACCATGGAATAATAAAAAACCTTCATGGCAAAGACTGTCATGTACAAGATGAAGAAATTTATGACGAAGATTGGGGACTGCTTGAGACACGAGCAGTGCGAGTCACTATTTTATGGATACTCCCACTCAAGTTAGACAAAGTCCTTGGCTGCAAAGTCGAGTAGAGCTATATTCCCCACGACCATTTTAGTGTACTAATTGAAAAATATTCAGTCATACCAAACCAAATTGCACGAAGTCATTCAGTTGTGGCAAATATTGGAGAACACAACATACGAGAGTACAGAAGCCATCTTTAGTGAATAAATTATGCTGGTGAGCATGAAGTAAATGATAAATCATGCCCAACATACTTATCGCAGATTTCCAACCAAAAACCTTCCAAGAAATAGGCATTAAATACAGAGATTCCTTAAAACACAACCAAGAAAATCTTTTTTATTCACGTCCGCTCATCTCCAGCCACACTAACTCTAACTTCACTTACACTTAATGCATATAACTTCCTCCTACCACATATAACTTCCTCCCACCACATATAACTTCCTCCCACCACATATAACTTTCTCCCACCACATATAACTTCCTCCCACCATCCACACTCAGTTCTCAGCACTTGCAACATAAATAGGGGAAAAAATTGAAAAAATCCTAACAATAACACATTTTCAGCACACATTACTACTAAAGCAACTCTCAGTCATCCCAGTGCATAAATAATTAAAAAAATAGACCGGCCACAACAATCTTCATGCAATAAAACAGTACATTCACTCCGTAGAGACAAGACAAACAATTAATTACACTGAGACTGATCGCACAAACAACTAGTGACAACACAGACAATGGTCATAACAAGCGACTAGTGACAATAAACATTACTGAACCAACACAACACAATTCGATACGCATTACAACTCTTGCTGTCATCAGAATTCACCTCCAAGCAAACTACAGGAATCCTGAAGAATATAAATGTGATCCAAGAGGAGGTTGTGTGCGCAACTGTTACCGAAAAAAAGGATAAATAAGTAATGAGAGAAGAAACCACAAATATACTTATTTTACTACAAAGATGCAATCTTGACTTACTTCTGTACAACGTATTGAATGATGAGAGGCACGGCACCTGAGGTAGACTGGGTATCCTTCAGCATCTTGTGGTCAAGTGAGGGTCCTTTACGTGTGTATGATGCTTGCAGTGTATAGCATGGCCACCCCACACCCATCAACACCACTCTGCGACACAACTTATTGTAGCATTAATCATTAACTACGGGTTTGCACTTTCCAATGAATAATAAACAAATTAGAAATAAATGCGCCAATCTGTTTATGCTAAATTAATAAGTAGAAAATAAGAATGAAGTAGCAGTACATGAAGCCTATCGGCCCATGCTAGGCAGATCTAACTCACAATTAAAGTTGCCCAAAGGCCTTATCTCAATGACGTTACCTGGGTGTTTGTTCCACTCATCTTTAACTCTCTTATCAAATCATTACTTCCCTGTATTCTTTCTAAATCTAAATATGTCCAGTTTGAAGTTCGAGTCTTGTCTTGGTCATATACTACTTTCAACGCAGTTTTTTTTTTTTTTTTTTTTTTTTTTACGCACAAGCAGGTACTGTACTTCCCACCTCCAGAAATAAAGTATGGTTAACCAGTTTCCTTGAGTCCCTTCATAAATGTTACCTTGCTCACACTCAGCACGTCAAAAAAAAAAAAACACTTGTCTCCACTCACTCCCATCTAATATGCTCACATAAGCTTGTTATTAGACGTCGAAGCCCCCTCACACTCTTTTTCTCCCTCTAGTCTTCACTGGGACGATCCCTACTCTTCCTTCCCTACTCCCCAAATTTATATTCCCTCCTAGTCATCCAATTTTGCCGCATCCTCTCTAAGTGTCCAAATTATCTCAGCCCCCACATCCCCCGCAGTCCTCTGTATAATACTTTTGGTAACCCCACACTTAATCTCCAAGCTCAGTATTTTCTGCATAATATTTACATCACACATCGACCTCAAACGTGACATCTCCCCTGCCTCTAGTCTCATCGTTGCAACATTTGAACCTCATGCTTCACACGTGGCCAGGAGTTGAGTTTCGACCCCTGCAACGACAATTAGGTGAGTACAGGTTTGTTACCACTGTGGTACATTCCTCTTTATGCTCCCATGGATTAGGTTCTTTGTCTACATATGCCTCAACGTTATTTATATCCCCTTGATTTATCCTTTTTTTATTTATATACTTCAGGGAGCGTTGACCCTCGGAATGCCTTCCAGGTATATCCCCTTAATTCTACGTCTTTCCAGAGAACACAAATTCGGTGCCTCCAGTCTTTGTTAGGAAAGTTTTCTGATACATGGTATCAACTTTATCTTTCCAATTTTTATGCTTATTAATACTTCAACTTCACATAATACACACAGAAGTGTGTACCTCGTAGGATATATACAAAAAGAGGAGTATCTCTGTGTATATGCATTGGAGATTAAAATATTCTTGAATATATTATGGTTGCATATATGCAGATAAATTCCTAGAGCAGATCAAGAACTCTAAGAATAAAGAATCATAAATTGAGAGTTCAGCAACTACCTTAGAGATGTTACTTACATTAGGAGTAAAGATATCATCTTGTAGGTTATTACGACCAGTACCAGAGTAATGTTATCCTAGTGTTGTTCACACTAATATAGGCTCACCACCAAGGCCACCTCTCGGTTAAGGTCACAAGTCCTGCTTTCATCAAAGGTTCTCTGTCCCACATGCATATTTAATAATAAATATCTACCAAGCTTGCTAATACCCAGCTTCCTCTTAAAACACGCTAACATAAAATATCATTTATTAAAACAATCGCAAAGACTGTTATGTCTCATTAGATTATTGTTTACTTCGAGATGCTTCAACTGCCACTCTTCCTTCCACTCTACCTCATTTATTCTAATTATTTGACTTTTACATTTCTCTTTTTTCAATTTACCTATCCAGAGTCCCAGACCACGGTACTAGCACCCTTCCCACCACGGTACTAGCACCCTACCCACCACGGTACTAGCACCTTATCTACCACGGTATTAGCACCCTTCCCACTACGGTACTAGCACCTTATCTACCACGGTATTAGCACCCTTCCCACTACGGTACTAGCACCCTACCCACCACGGTACTAGCACCCTACCCACCACGGTACTAGCACCTTATCCACCACTGTACTAGCACCCTACCCACCACGGTACTAGCACCTTATCCACCACGGTACTAGCACCCTACCCACCACGGTACTAACACCCTACTGACCATTGTAATAGCACCTTATCCACCACAGTACTAGCACCTTACCCACCACTGTACTAGCACCTTACCCATCACTGTACTAGCACCTTACCCATCACGGTACTAGCACCCTACCCACCACGGTACTAGCACCTTACCCACCACGGTACTAGTACCCTACCCAATACGACACTAGTACCTTACCCACCACTGTACTAGCACCTTACCCATCACTGTACTAGCACCTTACCCATCACTGTACTAGCACCTTACCCATCACGGTACTAGCACCCTACCCACCACGGTACTAGCACCTTACCCACCACGGTACTAGTACCCTACCCAATACGGCACTAGTACCTTACCCACCACTGTACTAGCACCTTACCCACCACTGTACTAGCACCTTACCCATCACGATACTAGCACCCTACCCACCTCGGTTCTAGCACCCTACCCACCTCGGTACTAGCACCTTACCCACCACGGTACTAGCACCCTACCCAATACGGCACTAGTACCTTACCCACCACGATACTAGCACCTTACCCACCAGGGTACTAGCACCTTACCCACCATGGTACTAGCACCCTACCCACCAGGGTACTAGCACCTTACCCACCACGGTACTAGCACCCTACCCACCAGGGTACTAGCACCTTACCCACCATGGTACTAGCACCCTACCCACCAGGGTACTAGCACCTTACCCACCACGGTACTAGCACCCTACCCACCAGGGTACTAGCACCTTACCCACCACGGTACTAGTGTCAGTAGTACTGTAGTATTTCAGTTATAACTGTTACGTGATTCAACGCCTCCCTACGTGAATCACTGACCCTTGTGCGGGGTCATTGATTATGACGTCACGAGCTCTTTGAATGCTGTGCCCTCCGAGCACTGGCAAGGCAGTTTAAAATAAGGCATAGTAGACACAAGGTCAGGCTCTGAGTGCTCTTTTTAATACCATTAATATACATTACCAGGACATCCAATGTGTGTGTTTATTACCCAAATGCAGCAGTGGTCGCGTATATTTGATATTTACCCAGATATAGAAGAATAATTGTTTCACGCCGTGTCATTGAGTGAGTGCCACAGCGTCCCAAGCCAGCCAGCCACCCACCTCCACACCCTCCTCTACCCACCTCTACACCCTCCTCTACCCAACAAAGCCAGCATCCTATAGCCCTCTCCAAAGCTTCCTGGTTAGTTCGTGCTTTAATTGCTTTAGCTTTCGTGGAGTTGATCCGGGTTTTGCAATTAAGCCAGCCAGTTAAGCCAGTCTAGGGGAGAGCCTCAGCCAGTCATCCAGCCTGCCTCAACCAGTCTGCTCACCTCTCCAGTTTGCATAGTTACACGTATTCAAGCCATCCCATTAATGAGTCTCTTGAAAATTTGTGTACTTTATACAAGATCTCTAAATCAACCATTGTTCCTCACCATCCTGCCAGTAATGGTTTAGCGGAAAGAACTAATAAGAAAGTCCTTGATGTATTGAGAGCCACTATCAATCCCAATACTGCAACCTAGAATGAAGTTATACCTGATGTTCAGAGTGCAATAAATTCTGCATACTCAACCCCTGCCAATTTGGCTTCAGAAAAAAATAAAAGCACAAACGATGCAATTGTAAAAATGATAGACCTGCTTTACACAGCACTGGAAAATAAGGAATATCCATTAGGACTTTTTATTGACCTAAGGAAAGCTTTCAACCACGGCATCCTACTTCACAAACTTGACCATTATGGTATAAGAGGCCATGCACTTGCATATTTCAAATCCTACTTACTGATAGGTATCAGTATGTCACCATTAAAGACACAACCTCCTCAACATGACCACTTGATACTGGAGTGCCACAGGTAAGTGTCCTTGGTCCCCTGCTCTGCCTGCGTTCTAGGGAGTACATGTTGAGGAACTTCAAGCGTTCCCAGTAATTGAGGTGTTTTATCGCAGTTATGTGTGCCGTGAAGGTTCTAAAATTCTTAGAAATAACTTAGAACAATTTATTACATTTTATTAATACTGATATTAGTTATTAAAATAAAGTACGACATTAAAGCATTAACTAAATACACAGTAAGGAAAAACAATACAATTTATGTTAGGCTAACAAAAATATCTAGGGAAAACATTAAGACAGTTTCACAACAAAGCATCGGCAAGCGTTAATCTTCATATCTTAATTCGTTTTTAATTAATTAAGTCCTCTTACAATTGCTCTGAATACGTTTCAGTAATAATGGTTTGCTGATATAACACTGATTTTCCCTTCAATACTGCATATTTATTCACTACACTGTGTATTTATTACAACTGACTTACAGAAAGGGAGCTCCAGTTCCTTGAAAGAAGAGTATCCGTCAGCATAACCTTCCCCCCCCTCCTTAGTTAGTTTAGTTTAATATCTTTATTATGCACCCCATACCCATCCTGTGGGCGGTAGTCAAAAGATTACAGAGGTACATAATGGGTCCAGGGACTGGGACCCAAAGTCTCTGGGTTGAAGCCTATCAACTTTTTAACGCTGCACGTAAACTTTTCACCGCCGGGTAAAAATACTTTTTTAATTCCTAAAATAGGTAATAAGGTAAACTCTCAGCATACATAAGCTAAGATAAATAAACCTCCCAGTGTTTATTAGGTTAGGTGAGGTTTGTCAGGAAACAGGACAAGTGTTTTCTGACGCGGGTCTTAGTCATATGATGACCCACAGCTGGAGCGTGTTTTGATAGCTCAGTAAGTTATAGTGGTATTGAACTATTTACATGTTTATATTAAAAGCCTCTACTGCTTGGCTTCATGCATGGACGACAGCTGGATTAGGTAAGGTTCGTCAGGAAACAGGCCTAGGTGGCCTGGTGGCTAAAGCTCTCGCTTCACACGGCGAGGGTAAGTAAGTAAGTTTATTCAGGTATACACAAATACATTTACATAAATTATCATACATAGAAGCATATGTGTAGAGAACCTAGAATAACCCAAAAAGTCAGACATAGTGACTTATTTCCATTGGGGTCCTGGGTTCGATTTCCAGCCAGGGTAGAAACATTGGGCATGTTTCTTTACACCTGGTGTCTATGTTCACCCATCAGTGAAATGGGTACCTGGGTGTTAGTCGACTGGTGTGGGTCGCATCCTGGGACACTTGACCTAATTTGCCCGAAATGCTCAGCATAACAAGGAGCTTTCTATATAGTAGTATGTCATCGATGTCAGCTAGGCCTGTATACCATGTATATGTACTTGTAGTAAATAAAGATATATTATTATTATTATTATTATTAACCGAGGCCTTCCGCTGGCATACCGGTCCACCCCTTCAAAAATTAATGGTTATTATTATAGCTATTTTATTTTGCTAATTATAACGAATAAAAATACTTTTGTTTTCAACATTTTATTCATATTTTATTTATTTTAATGCACACATTCATTAAAATAATGTACTAAAACGGTTTCTACAAATTCCTTAATTTCAGGTATGTTTTTTCTTTAAAAACCATTAAACTGTGGCTAAGCTAAGGTTTCCAATACCGGTAGTGATTAATTACTGTGGGAAGTCCGATAGGTGAAGCCCCGAGGCGGCGCTCTGAAGGGCAGGTCATAATGACACTCAATATTGATTAACCTGTAGCAGTGATAACCTTGTTCATGATTCACTCTCTGAGAGACAGAGACAGACAGACAGACAGAAATTATAACGAATAATAATAAGTGAATGTACTTGAAGACATTTAGGTACACCAATCAAGTTTTTATTTCCACATTTTTATCATAATGGAGCAGCTGAAATTTGTTCTCATTTAACATTATCTTGTTTTCACCGGCTCACCTGGAGCCTTTGCTTGTACCCGCTTGAAGATTAACAGTGTCCTCAATGAATGTCACTCTCATACAGATTCTAGTAATGTCTGCAGAGGATGTCAAGGTGCTGAAATTTATGTCCTTGTTTATGTTGGATATAAAAATGATGAAAAGGATGGGGGCGAGTACTGTATCTTGGAAAACAAAGCTTTTCAGTGGCAGCATCTGACTTAACTCTATTTACTATTACTCTGCTTTCTATTTGTTAAAAAGTTTAAAATCCATCTGCCCACTTTCTAGTTATTCCTTCTGCACGGTACTAGCATGACTGCACATGTGTAAGATTTTTGCAAAGTATGTGTAAACTACATTTGCATTGTGTGTCTCTTCCAGTGTATCCAAGACCATATGGTATTATTATTATAATCAAAAGAAGCGCTAAACCAAAGACCATATGGTAATGGAATGATAATTGCCAGAGGCAGGAGCAAACTGCCGTGAGTTCCCACCTCTTGAGAAGGTGGGTGTGGGAAAATAGAGTACCCAACACTTGCCTCTTGAAATGAGGGTATCGGAACACAAGTCTCCTACATCCACCTCCTGACAAAGTGGGTGGGAGCATAAGTCCCCCACACCCACTTCCTGACAAGGCAGAACCTGTGGTGTAGGAATGCCTCCCTTCCACACCTGCTTTCTAACAAGGCAAGTGAAGGAGTGTGACAAAGTGAGTGCACGTCTCCTTCATACCTGCCTCTTGGAAATGTGAGTGTTGGGGCCTAAAGCCCCAACACTTGCTTCCTCTCAAGGTGAGTGTAGGGGAGTGACATCCCCCACACTCTCCTCCTGACAAAGTAGATGTGGGGTGTGACACCCCCATGCCTGCCTCCTGACCAGGCAGGTGCTGGAAAGAAAACTTGCGGCACAATCGCGAATACTATTTTTTTACTAGCTATTATTTCTATTTATATGTTATATTACGAGACATGAACTACACCTGGGCAGCGGCGGGTTATTCTGTTAGTAAAGAACAAAAAGGCACAATACTGTGACTGGAACAATACACAAATAACCCGCACATACAATAGAGAGCTTACGACGACGTTTCGGTCGACTTGGACCATGGTCCAAGTCGGACCGAAACGTCGTGGTAAGCTCGTCTCTCCTATGTGTGGGTTATTTGTGTATTCTGCTAGTACTGATAAACATGGTCACATAATGATAAACGGGTCCCCTATCACAAAACTCACAGAGGGAAAATTCTTGGGAATCCATCTTGACAGTGGCCTCAAATTTCAGACACATATACAACAAATTTCCAAGAAAGTCTCAAAGACCGTGGGAATACTATCCAAGATACGGTACTATGTTCCACAACCAGCTCTCCTTACCCTATATCACTCACTCATTTACCCCTACCTCACCTATGGAAACTCATTTACCCCTACCTCACCTATGGAACCTCATTTACCCCTACCTCACCTATGGAATCTGCGCATGGGGCTCTACATCAATAACTCATCTCAGACCACTAATAACACAACAAAAAGCAGCAGTTAGAATAATAACACATTCACACTCCAGACAACATACTCCACCAATATTCAAAAACCTAAACTTACTCACCATACAAGACATCCATACTTTTTACTGTGCCTTTTACATACATAGAACACTATGCAAATATTAACCCACCACTCAAACTTCTCCTTACCAATTTTAACAGGACACATGACCATAACACTAGACACAGATCACTCCTCGATGTTCCCCGTGTCCATCTAACACTATGTAAAAACTCAATGCATATAAAAGGCACGAAAATTTGGAATTCATTACCTGTCATAGCCAAAGAAACCCTGCCTTTACCCCAATTCAAAACGATGCTAAAAAACCACCTTCTCACCCAAACTTAAGTGCTCAATATCAAACATTCTCAACAAAGTAGAAAAATCACTTACTGTAAAAACCTGACTAATCACTTAAATGTAAAAACCTGTTATGAATAATACATACTAAGCTAACTATTTCCATAACATTTACATTATAATGACCACGTAAACTGTAACTGCAATGCAATTAATTGTTTTAAATTGTTATCTCACTCAATTAGTTGCATTGCTGCAACTAATTGATATGTTCAGCTTATAATCAAACTTTATAACTTAGATACGCAATTATACTTATTTTATAAATTTTCAACCATAACTTTTTACCATGTAGTCTATAATTAAGTAGTCCTAAGAATGCCCGCAATGCACAGCATATTAGGGGCTTTTGGCATGTATGTACATCTCATCAATAACTATGTATCTTGTCTACCCAACCATGTATCATTGTACCATGTCTCAATAAAGTATTATTATTATTATTATTATTATTATTATTATTATTATTATTATTATTATTATTATTATTATTATGGGAATGGCAGTCTTGTGAGCTGCAGGTGGAAGAAAGCTCTGGTTATCTCCGATCACGAAGGAGGAGGTTAGGTAAGGTTTATCAGGAAACAGGACAAGCGTTTCCTGACGCGGGTCTTAGATGATGACCCGCCATTGGAGCTTTTCGTCATCTGACCGAGGCCTTCCGCTGGCTTACCGGTCCACCCCTTTAAAATTTATAGTCAGTTATAACTGTCTTAGATACTTACGACGAAGGAGGAGGTGTTGATTCGCCGGGAATTCTCCCGGCCCGGGTCTATTCCAGATGGCGACCCGGCTTCGGCTCCCTGTCGTGGGAGTATCAGAGACCTACGTCTCCCATGAGAGGAGGTACAAGTACCCCGTCATCGTTGGGACCAACTGTCCCCAGGCCTAGCCACATTCCCCACCAGCACGGAGCTCGTAGGGTGAAACTAGGCCTCTGTGGTCTGCCATCTTCCCTGACGGGATGGGCAGGCTTGCGAGCTGCAGAAGATAACAAGCTCCAGCATTGGCACCTACCTTGCCCTAAAAGGGCTGGGAATGGTGATCGACGAAGGATTAGTTAGTTAGTTCAGACTCTCAGGTAAGGACCCACTAGGGGCGAGGGGGAAGTGGGGACAGAAGAAGAATAGCCGGTGAGAGGAAGAGCTGAAGTAGAAGAGAAAGAGTCAGGACTAAACCCAACAGTCTAACTACTTATACTGTTTAATCGACGAAGGAGGAAAAACAGTAAATGTGTTAGGTAAATGTACAGCTGAGAAGTTGATGGATGGTGTCAATGCGAGAATGTACTGGGATGGGAAACTATTAAGATATACTGCATGTTCACCACATATTCTAGGCCAAGATTATAATATATGGAGGGTTTGGTCATGGCTGGATTAACGTCTGCTGGGCCTGAAGCTCTGAAACTTTAATGTTTTTTTCACTACACACTAAATAATAAAAATAAATATATTTTTATTAAAGTCTTATATCATCACATTCATATTTTTATTTTGAGATACGTACTTCAAAGTATCTAAAAAAAAAAATTGATTCTTATAGGCTTATTCTTACGTTGGTCCTGGAGCAGTACCTAGAGTCAGTGGTCTGGCTTCAAATACATTTTTCTGTACAGCAATAAAAGAGTGGAATAGAGTGCCATCACATGTCAAAGCCTGGTATAGCATGAACCACTGCAAGAAGAGAGCCAAAATGTACTTTATGAATAAGGTTACAGAAAGGGAGGAAAGTGATTTCATGTATATCTAACATATACCTGGAGAGGGTTTCGGGGGTCAACGCCCGAGTGGCCCGGTCTGAGACCAGGCCTCGTGAGGGATCAGGGTCTGATCAACCAGGCTGTTACTGTTGGCCGCACGCAAACCGACGTACGAACCACAGCCCGGCTGGTCAGGTACTGACTTTAGGTGCTTGTCCAGCGCCTTCTTGAAGAGAGCCAGGGTTCTATAAGTAATCCCCCTTATGTATGCTGGGAGGCAGTTGAATAGTCTTTTGCCCCTGACACTTACTGTGTTGTCTCTTAGTGTAATCGTGGCGCCCCTGCTTTTCATTGGGAGAATGTTAGTAAGTTTATTCAGGTATACACAATACAATTACATAGATTATCATACATAGCAGCATATGTGTAGAGAACCTAGGATAACCCAAAAAAGTCAAACAAAGTGACTTATTTCTATTGGGGTCCTTTTAATACTTTATTATTATACTATGAAGGAAATAATATCTTATTATTATACTATAAAGGAGATATACTAGGAATAAGGTAAAAAGAGTTATTTACATGTGTGTTAGCTAAAAAAAAAAATCTTGTTGTTGCATCTGTCGAGTCTTTTGTTTTCGTAGAGAGTGATTTTCGTGTGCAAGTTTGGTACAAATCCCTCTAGAATTTTCCAAGTGTATATTATGTATCTTTCTCGCCTGCGTTCCTGGGAATACAAATCAAGGGACTTCAACCGTTCCCAGTAATTTAGGTACTTGATCGTACTTATGTGTGCCGTGAAAGTTCTTTGTTCACTCTCCAGGTCAGCAATTTCGCCTGCCATGAAGGGGGCAGTTAGTGTACAGCAGTAGTCCAGCCTAGAGAGAACAAGCGATTTGAAGAGAATCATCATGGGCTTGCCATCCTTAGTTTTGAAGGTTCTCATTATCTATCCTATCATTTTTCTAGCAGATGAGGTAGATACATTGTTATGGTCTTTGAAGGTGAGATCCTCTGACATTATCACTCATAGGTCCTTCACATTAGTTTTTTCGCTCTATTGTGTGGTTAGAATTTGTTGTATACCCTGATACAGTCTTAATTTCCTCAAGCTTTCCATGTCTGAGTAGTTGAAATTTCTCTTCATTGAACTTCATATTGTTTTTAGCGGCCCATTTGAGATTTGGTTGATGTCCGCTTGAAGTCTTGCGGTGTCTTCGATGGAGGACACTGCCATGGTAATTCGGGTGTCATCCGCAAAGGAAGACACGGAGCTATGGCTTACATCTCTGTCTATGTCAGAAATGAGGATGAGGAATAGAATGGGAGCGAGTACTGTGAGTTGTGGAACAGAGCTTTTCACTGTAGCTGCCTCAGACTTTATACTATAATCTGATCCTATCTTTAATGTCAATGAAAATAGCTAATTTGATCTCTCCCCAAGTACATCTTTTATTGTAACTGGTTTTACATAGTTAAGATACATACCTATTTTTAACTTTTAAATATAAATAATACTTATCACAAGGACCCCAATGGAAAAAAGTCACTTTGACTTTTTTTGGGTTTATCCTACACATATACTGTTATGTGTGATAACATACATATACCTGAATATACCTGAATAAACTTACTTAGCTTCAGCTCCCTCAGTCTCCACTTTATTAGAACCCAGGTTATAGCACAAATAAAAAAATGTGGATAAAATGAAAACAAGTACAAACGGGAGTCATGTTTTGTTAAGTACAGGGGAGTTATGTTAAGTACAGGGGAGTCATGTTAAGTACAGGGGAGTCATGTTAAGTACAGGGGAGTCATGTTAAGTACAGGGGAGTCATGTTAAGTACAGGGGAGTCATGTTAAGTACAGGGGAATCATGTTAAGTACAGGGGAATTATGTTAAGTACAGGGGAGTCATGTTAAGTACATGGGAGTCATGTTAGGCACATGGGAGTCATGTTAGGCACATGGGAGTCATGTTAGGCACATGGGAGTCATGTTAGGCACATGAGTCATGTTAGGCACATGGGAGTCATGTTAGGCACATGGGAGTCATGTTAGGCACATGGAAGTCATGTTAAGCACATGGGAGTCATGTTAGGCACATGGGAGTCATTTTAGGCACATGGGAGTCATGTTAGGCACATGAGAGTCATGTTAGGCACATGAGTCATGTTAGGCACATGGGAGTCATGTTAGGCACATGAGAGTCATGTTAGGCACATGGAAGTCATGTTAAGCATATGGGAGTCATGTTAGGCACATGGGAGTCATGTTAGGCACATGGGAGTCATGTTAGGCACATGGGAGTCATGTTAGGCACATAGGAGTCATGTTAGGCACATGGGAGTCATGTTAGGCACATGGGAGTCATGTTAGGCACATGGGAGTCATGTTAGGCACATGGGAGTCATGTTAGGCACATGGGAGTCATGTTAGGCACATGGGAGTCATGTTAGGCACATGGTAGTCATGTTAGGCACATGGGAGTCATGTTAGGCACATGGGAGTCATGTTAGGCACATGGGAGTCATGTTAGGCACATGGGAGTCATGTTAGGCACATGGGAGTCATGTTAGGCACATGGGAGTCATGTTAGGCACATGGGAGTCATGTTAGGCACATGGGAGTCATGTTAGGCACATGGGAGTCATGTTAGGCACATGGGAGTCATGTTAGGCACATGGGAGTCATGTTAGGCACATGTGAGTCATGTTAGGCACATGGGAGTCATGTTAGGCACATGGGAGTCATGTTAGGCACATGGGAGTCATGTTAGGCACATGGGAGTCATGTTAGGCACATGGGAGTCATGTTAGGCACATGGGAGTCATGTTAGGCACATGGGAGTCATGTTAGGCACATGGGAGTCATGTTAGGCACATGGGAGTCATGTTAGGCACATGGGAGTCATGTTAGGCACATGGGAGTCATGTTAGGCACATGGGAGTCATGTTAGGCACATGGGAGTCATGTTAGGCACATGGGAGTCATGTTAGGCACATGGGAGTCATGTTAGGTACATGGGAGTCATGTTAGGCACATGGGAGTCATGTTAGGCACATGGGAGTCATGTTAGGCACATGGGAGTCATGTTAGGCACATGGGAGTCATGTTAGGCACATGGGAGTCATGTTAGGCACATGGGAGTCATGTTAGGCACATGGGAGTCATGTTAGGCACATGGGAGTCATGTTAGGCACATGGGAGTCATGTTATGTTAGGTACAGGGGAGTCATGTTATGTTAGGTACTGGGGACATGTTAGGTACAGGGAAGTCATGTTATGTTAGGTACTGGGGTCATGTTGTTAGGTACAGGGGAGTCATGTTATGTTAGGTACTGGGGTCATGTTGTTAGGTACAGGGAAGTCATGTTATGTTAGGTAAATGTACACGTGAGAGGTTGATTTATGGTGTGGTAAGTACTGTCCAGGTTACATTATGTTAGGCAAGAGTGTGTGTACATGAGAGCAGTTGATGGTGTGTGATAGGCAGTGCTGCCTCACGCTGAAGTTGATGGTGTGTGATAGGCAGTGCTGCCTCACGCTGAAGTTGATGGTGTGTGATAGGCAGTGCTGCCTCACGCTGAAGTTGATGGTGTGTGATAGGCAGTGCTGCCTCACGCTGAAGTTGATGGTGTGTGATAGGCAGTGCTGCCTCACGCTGAAGTTGATGGTGTGTGATAGGCAGTGCTGCCTCACGCTGAAGTTGATGGTGTGTGATAGGCAGTGCTGCCTCACGCTGAAGTTGATGGTGTGTGATAGGCAGTGCTGCCTCACGCTGAAGTTGATGGTGTGTGATAGGCAGTGCTGCCTCACGCTGAGTCTCGAGTTCCCACACAGATACAGAACACCTCTCCACACAGCCCTGATAACTCTCTCTCTCACCGGTTCACAAGCTGATAAAATAAGCAGGGAAATCATCTTATCTTCAGAGCTAAACACACTTCTACTTATTATCTTAGGTCATTACTATATGATGATTATGTTTAAAATGGGGTGGAAATTTACCTGCCGCAAGCCAGTGGATGCTTAACCATTAAATACCACTTGTGGTTACAATCTACCTGGAGTCTACCTGGAGAGAATTCCAGGGGTCAACGCCCCCGCGGCCCGGTCTGTGACCAGGCCTCCTGTTGGACCAGAGCCTGATCAACCAGGCTGTTACTGCTGGCCGCACGCAGTCCAACGTACGAACCACAGCCTGGCTGGTCAGGTACCGACTTTAGGTGCCTGTCCAGTACCTGCTTGAAGACAGCCAGGGGTTTGTTGGTAATCCCCCTGATGTATGCTGGGAGGCATATATATATTTATATATATATATATATATATATATATATATATATATATATATATATATATATATATATATATATATATATATATATATATATATATTATATCAATAACAACACTGCGACTAGCCGAGGATTCGAACCCATGTAGTTTTGGCCCTGCCTCGTGGTAAGCCGCCACTGAACCTACAAGAACCAAGCACCCAACCAAGCTAGGTGTGTTAGTTACTCTTGGTCCGAGGACATACGGTGGTGTAGGTGCCTCTAAGCTAATTTCATCTTTTCGCTCACCACGAGACAGGACCAAAACTACATGGGTTCGAAACCTCGGCTAGTCGCAGTGTTGTTATTGATTCAATACCATTCGTTCGTGGTCACAATAATATAATATAATATATATATATATATATATATATATATATATATATATATATATAATATATTACATATATATATATATATATATATATATATATATATATATATATATATATATATATATATATATATATATATATATATATATATATATAAAATATATATATATATATATATATATATATAATGAAACCACGAAACAAGTGATATTGAATCATTTACCAAACTGTGGCAAGACGGGAGACAGAACAATGTTCACATCGCCTTAACCACCTGCCCTTAGTAGTAGTAGTAGATTCAAAAGAAAATGAAAGTTCTAGCGGAAGGAAGATACAAGAATGTGGGCAAGAACAGTAAAACGTAATAAGAGTAATTTAGGACATTAACAATATAAAGTACTTAGCCGTATTAGTGTATACCTTGTGGAAAGTTTGGGGGTCAACGCCCCCGCCGCCCGGTCAGTGACCAGGCCTCGTGGTGGATCAGGGCCTGATCAACCAGGCTGTTACTACTGGCTGCACGTAAACCGACGTACGAGCCACAGCCCGGCTGGTCAGTTACTGACTTTAGGTGCCTGTCCAGCGCTCTTGAAGACAGCCAGGGTTCTATTAGTAATCTTCCTTATGTATACTGGGAGGCAGTTGAACAGTTATGGGTCCCCTGACACTTATTGTGTCGTCTCTTAGCGTACTCGGCTTAGTCGTGGCACCCCTGCTTTTCATTCGGAGGATGTTGCATCTCCTCCCGAGTCTTTTGCTTCCGTAAGGAGTGATATTCGTGTGCAGAGTTGGGACTAGTCCATGTAGGATTTTCCAAGTGTATATTGTCATATATCTTTCTCGCCTGCGTTCCAAAAGTGTGTGTGTACATTTTTGAGACATTATACAACCAGATTGGGCATCAATGCTATATTTGTAGTTATATATACTTATTACAAACAAGAAAGGTTTTTTATAAATTCTCTTTGATAGATGACAACTTTTACATAAATGAAGTACATTGTATATGTTATCGGGGGGGTCCTTCTTGCTGCACCCGACACCCATCACTCTTATTTGAACACGTTGCTTCACTACAATAACACAAACTTAATTTAACTTTTCTTGTAAATTTCATATATATTTATACACAAAGAGGGTTACAACAATATATATAAACAAAACTTAAGCTCAAGTAGAAGAGAGAAAGGCATTATCATTCACTTTCTTAACAAGGTTAAGTCTAAGCCAGAGTTGGTAAAGGTTTGGAAGATAATAGTTGTTGTCTGACACACACACATCTTAACAGCCCCACACTAAGTTCTGCTGCTGCCCACACTACCCGTTGCTGCTACCATGGCAACAAGGAACCTTTCAGCTGTGGTCTATGCCAAAAATGACCTCAGAATTGTGAGTAAAATTATTTATGATTGTGTTTGATGTTTAATTGCTGGTATATACAACGGTGTAGTAGTAAACATGACTCACGAAATCGTAATGACACGATTGCAAACAAACCATACCACGGTTTGTGTAGTAGTATTAGTTGCCATTTATGTGAGCTGAGTGCCATAGCGATCCAGCTACGGATTGTGATTTTTCAAGGACTCTGCACTCTTGTAGACACACATCAATGGATTCAGTAGTTACTTTATGGTGAAGGTCAGGAAATCTTCCTAAATATTGCAATATTACAACTAAGGACAGAAAGTTTATACGAGTTTTGTTTCATTATAGAAGTCCTGGGATAGTACATAGTTTCTCAGCACAATTAAAAAAATTCCTAAATGGAAAACATATTTCATCTGAATTTCCCTTCTCCACATACTTCTAAAATTTTTGAGGCTGCGTCGGAGTTTTTAATAGATAAAGTAAGTTTTATCTCTATAATAATGGTTTAGAGTTGACATACTTTATAGAAAGCACCTGGTTATGTAGAATATTCTATATGAATGTATAGTAGGTGGAATCACTACTTGTATCCCCTCCTCGCTATCATTACACTCATGAACATTACTATACCATCATCATCAACGAGGTGGCTTGGAAAAATAGGGAATGACGAATTCTGAACATGTTTCCCACTAGCTGCAAGAACGGGATACAGACCGGGCCGCGGGGGCGCTGACCCCCGGAACTCTCTCCAGGTAAACACTCATAGGCACACGCGCAAACATTAAAAAGGACCTAAGATAAGTAAAGCGCCAAGCATATCCTCAGAATTGCACATAAACACAAAACAATAGCATCAAATGCAAGATTAGCAAACCTCAGACCAACATTTACATTATTGGCCATCTTGTAATATCTACTTCATAAAATGTATAATAATATAAGTACACTCCACTTTGTATATTACTAGAAATAAAGAATTTGAATTTTTTTTTGTATATACGATCTGTGTTAGGTCAGTCATAGAGTATGCAACCCTAGCATGGAGCCCACATGCAGAAGCTCTAACAAATCCAGATTAGTATCAGAACTGAGGGAAAATGCCCTATGAGGAGAGGTTGAAGGAACTAAACCTTACGACCTTGGTGGAGAGAGACTGGGAAGCCATGAATACTACGTTTAAAATCCTAAGAGGAATTGATAGGGCAAATAAGGACAGACTTATTCAAATTAAGACAGTCAGGATCAAGGGGACACAGGTGGAAGTTGAAGAGACAAATCACCCAGAAAGATGTAAGGAAATATTTTTCGAGTCTCGGGTGGTTGAGAGGTGGAATGACTTGGATGAGGCAGTGGTAGAGGCAAACTCGATACACAGCTTCAAAACTAAATATAATAATGTCCAAAAGGCCAGAAATCAACGATGCCGATGGAAGTAATATAGTAGGCAGGGCCAGGAGCAGAGTCTCGACTCCCACGTACAAATCGAGTGCGCGCGCGCACACACATGGATCAGGGAGAGAGTGGACCTAGCAGTGACCAGCGAAGAGGCAGGGCCAGGAGCTGTGAACGTAACCACAAATAGGTGAGTACACGACCCCTGCAACCACATACAGGTGAGTACACATACATACATTCATTGTTTCGACTCCTAGAGCATTGTTTATGCAATATTATTATGCTCAGTATTTTTTTCCTATAAGATAATCTCAATTTGTACTATTATAACATTGTAATATTACCACCTACTCACCATAAACTAAATATGCATTCTGTAAATTACTTTAAAAAAATACTCAATGTCATTTTCCCAAAAATAATTTCAATTTTTACTAAACACTTGCTGCAATGTAGTGTCACCATATTATAATTTGCCAAATGAAATATCATCGTATTGTAATCTGCCCAATGTTTAAGCAAATAAAATTCCCATCAATCTATCAAATATTATGTACATAGTCCATAAGTTTTTAGATTAAGCTGCCCTTATGCCCTGGCATGTCAGTGGCTCTCCTTGCACTTCTATGTAAATCTCTATGTAAAATTGCGATGAATTAAAAATTATTATTATTATTATTATTATTATTATTATTATTATAAAAAAGAAGCGCTAAACCTACTAGGGTCATACAGCATGTTTCTGCAATAGAACGGTCTCGTATTATAGGTTTTTTATTCGGGATTAGAGCCTGTCATTACTCTGTAGGGTAATGGGAAATGAAGTTGTCTTTCTGTTTCTACACCCCCTCCTGGCGCAGTTGTCAATGGAAGTATGAGCATCTCGGCCCATTCCGCTATCTGTTATAGCGAGGCTCCTCATTTATTCTCCCTGCAGGCTGAAGCCACCCGGGAACTTGAAGGAAAACCTGACCTCTCTCCCAGCTGGGTTTCAAACTTCTCTTCTTTTGCTGTTACAGGGAGTTCAACACTTGCCTAACCTATAGACATGACTTACTTCCACTAGTGGATTTTATCTACCAGTGACGCCGCCTCCGACTGTTTCACCTCACCTGTTTGCACGATTTAAGGCCCTTCTCTGCACATGTGCTATACTTTAATCAAGGTCGAGGGACTGAACACATCATATCAAGGCGGACATCATGTGTTCAGCCCCTCGACCTTGGAGGAAATGAGGAGTCTGAGGAACAGATTTCCTCAAACTTCTCATCGTCGACCGTCCTTCTCTCTATTGGACTGATGAAGCCATCTGCTCTTTCCACCGTACAGATGCCCAAATGTTGCACAAGTGTCTTATTTATCAACCTGTATTATTATGTTCTTACCAGATTAAGTAAGTTTATTCAGGTATACACAAATACATTTACATAGATTATCATACATAGCAGCATATGTGTAGAGAACCTAGGATAATCCAAAAAAGTTGAAGTGGCCTGGTGGCTAAAGCTCTCGCTTCACACACGGAGGGCCCGGGCTCGATTCCCGACGGGGTGGAAATATTTCGACGTGTTGCCTTACACCTGTTGTCATGTTCACCTAGCAGCAAATAGGTACCTGGGTGTTAGTCGACTGGTGTGGGTCGCATCCTGGGGGACAAGATTGAGGATCCCACTGACTTTCTTGGGTTATCCTGGGTGGCTAACCCTCCTGGGTTAAAAATACGAAGAAATCTTATCTTTTTAACCTGAGGACTTTTATTTATACTTCTTAACTTCATATCAAGTATATATAATGGAAGATTAAAGTTCGTTATAAACACAGTCTGCATCACTGAAGCGAGAACGTTGGGTAGCTTAAAAATAGGTTGATAAGCACATGAGTGAATGTGGGTGGGGTGAGTTTGACCTGCCTAATATGGGTCAAAATGTCTATCAGTGGTATTATATACTGACAAATATGTTACATAGTAAGAAGATTATTACACTATTGAGAAGTTTCGTCCACCAGGAGAACTGATATTCCACATGATCCCTCCCCTCAAACGGAATTGGAATAAAATGAGAAACATGCCTGGAAATATTTCCCGATTCCTTAGTAGATGAACCGTCGCAAGTGGCTACTATCCTCACCGAGGTCTTCCCTTCTCTCTAGTGTCGGGGGTTTCAGTTGAGTTCCAGAAGCTTCAAGAATCTGTCTCCTTGCCCATTACGGAGAACACTTGGGAGAACTGCGATTTGTTTGGGTTGGAGGAATTGTCAGCTATTTTATCTGTCGACGTTGCCCTGCAAGGTTCTTACAAAATCTGGACCACAACGCAGCATGCCACACCTCCCTCACTTGTTTTTTTTTAATTATTATTTAAACTAATCTTATACCAAAGGTATAAAATACCTAAAAGTTGATGAATTAGACACGAGGAGCATAAGCCATGGGAATGTGGGCGCTCGTGGCGTGGTTGGTAGCGTCCTCAGCTCACACTGAGGATCCGGAGATCGATCCCTGGTGAAACGTTTGGTAAGCTTCCTTATACATGCTGTCCCTGTTCACCTACCAGTAAGTAGGTACCTGGGTGTTAAACAACTTGTGGGTCGCATCCTGGAGAACAAAATTAGCCCAAGTCGCCAGAAATGACCTACATAAGAAGGGGCTTTTCTATACAGTATGTCAATGTCAGCTAGGTCTGTAAAGTTGTATTAGCACTTGGTTATGATTATAATAATAATAATATTATTATTCCAATGAAGCGATAGAGCAACAGTAGACGTGGTTTGACCTTGGCTTACGTCACCTTTTTTTTTTTTTTAATTATTGAGGTTCCTGTAGGGGCCTTTAAATCAACTGTATAATGAGGTTTTAACTGATGCAGGTTATTCTAACTTGGCGTGATAGTATTTGTGTGTTTTGTTAATGTTGCAGAAGTTGATTTTAGATAAATGGTTCAGAGAACCAACAAGTTGATAAATTAGACACGTGTATCTTTCTTGAGGAAACGTTTTGCTACGCAGTGGCTTCATCAGTCCAATACAAAGAAGAATGGTGAAGAACAGGAGTTTGAGGTAATCAGTCCCTCAGCCTTGAGTCGATGTAATCAGCCCATCATATAAGCCACTTCTTTGAGCATGTGCTGTTTTTTTTCATGATTGTTGGACTGATTACATCGACTCAAGGCTGATGGACTGATTACCTCAAACTCCTGTTCTTCACCATTCTTCTTTGTACTCGACTAATTGTGGTTGCAGGGGTCGAGACTCAGCTCCTGGCCCCGCCTCTTCACTGATGAAGCCACTTTGTGGCAAAACATTTCCTCAGTAAGGATACCCAAGGATACCCAAGTGTTGCAAGTGACGTAGTGGAGGGAGGAACCATACATAGTTTTAAGATGAGGTATGATAAAGCTCATGGAGCAGGGAGAGAGAGGACCTAGTAGCGATCAGTGAAGAGACAGGGCAGGAGCTATGTCACGACCCCTGCAGCCACAAATAGGTGAGTACATGTGGCTAATTGATCAAGTTGATTTTAGTTTTGTTACTTTATTTTTATTGTTTTTATTTTTTTCTGCTACTATTTCTGTTTTAAGCGAATTTGTGAATTTCCAATTTCAGCTGCCATAGATTTCATTTGTATGATTTGACAACTCTCGACTTCCATTAATTGATCCTCCAAAAGCTTAGTTTTGATTAATTAGCAAAGTGAACCATGTGAGCAACTCTCCAGTTCACCTAGCAGTAAATATACCTAGGTGTTGGTTGGTGGTAGTTCGTATACCTCAGCTAGGGCGGGACTCTGAAGTGAAAATAGGACAAGCAGCACTTAGCTAATAAATTGAAGTGTAAAAACCATCATGAAACTTCAGTGATTGACATGTAGCTGATGTCATATACTTGGTCTGATTCTCATAACCAATTATAATACAGTACAGTGCATAGTTTTGCTCTTATTCCATATTGTCATGTTCACAAACTAGTACAAGCCTTAGTGGCCTAATTTTTTTTTCGTTATTTTTCATTCGATTTCGTTCATTTTTTTTATACGAAAAGAAGCACCTATCTAGTTGTCTTGTATCAAGTTTCAAAAAGATCGCCCAACAAACAACTGAGAAAACAAATATTTATCAATTTTTTACCAAACATCACATATAAAAAATTCTGGAGTCGTAGTGGGACTTGTTGAAGCTGTTCTGGCTTCACCTACGCATAAAACAATGCTAATCTGAAATACGAATAAAAAGGTTTCTGTAATTTATCCCTATCTTCATACTTAAAAAAAAATAAAGTTTGTGTGTTTTTTACATGTTGGAAAATATCTGACTTTTTACCTCACATAAATCAAACACTAATTACGATATCTCAAAAAACGTTCCATTATAAATTAATACAACCTTTATTTTATGTTGTCTGTGAGTTTCATTTCATTCCTATGATTATTAACGGTTCCTGTCCAATATATAGATGAATAACTTCTGAGATAATCCGCTCGGAAGGTCGCGCAAGGAATTTTTTTTTTCCAGCAGCAAAATAGCATTTTTCTCAGCTTTATCTTGCATTATGAGTGTATATCATAGTTAGCCCTGTTCGTTTTCTTTAATACAAGTCCACTAGAGTGCCCAGGGTACCCCCAGGAACAACCACACCCAGTGATATACTATTATAATTTGGAGGCGGTGCCAGGCGGCGATCATATTATGCCACATATTATTCATTCTGGAGTATTTACTATGTTTATTTGTTATTTATATTGCCTATTATGTCATAATAGATCAATTGTGATAGATATAAAAGCCGTAGTATTGATAATAGCGTTATAATGAAGCATATTCCCCGGCTATCCTGAGTCAGGAATTTCTGCTGACGCAATCAAATGTTCTAGAAGGTTCCTGATTGGCTTGAAGTCTTCTTATAAGCTCCACCCACTCCGTAATGATGCCAAATCGTCAATTATTTTATAAGTAAGAATACTACAAGAAATTAAGGAACAAAATCGGGAAAACAAAATACGAAAATTCACGAAATGTCAGCCGACCTACTACGGTTGTTGGCGTCACCATGTGTGTTATAAACTACCATAATTCCTTGTAGGAATGTCGTAGAACAATGATTCTTACCGTTGTGTAGCCAGAGAGTTACTCTATTTTTCAATATGGTTAACTCAATTTTCAAATATTCGAATATTTTTTTTTCGCGCACGCCGCGTAGGCCAATGAGGCCCCTTAAGAAGCATAGAGCTAGCTTGGGAGTAAGTAGAATTTAATCATAATCCTGTAGTTGTCTAAAGCTCCTTTTAATAAAATAAAAAGTGATTCGGCATTCTATAAACAGAAATATGACTACCCTTTTGTACAACTTTGCTTTGTACCTTAAAATGAATTATGCAGAGCCAATGAGATGACCATTATTATCTTTCAGAAAAAGGTCTTTGATAAAGATAACATTTCCATCTTATTTCTTCCAGGAAAATCGTCCCATTCCGGAGCCAGGTCCAGATGGTAAGATTCCATTCAATTGTATTGAGAACCTTCAAATTGATTAATAAAATACAAATAGGTATGTCAGGGGAGGCTCTAGAATACACATACACACACACATATATATATATATATATATATATATATATATATATATATAGGACTTGTGAGGCGGTAATCTGGTTAAAAGGAAGGGAGGGGGAGGGGGATACTCGAGGACCTACTTTGAAGCTGTTACTTTTTTTTAGAGAGGGGCTTTGGGAGGGCTGATGGATATTATGAGTAGCTCCAGTTCCTTGATTCATGATCTCTTCACCAGCCCTTCACTTATCCCCCCCCTCTCTTCCCTTGAGGACTGGCAGAAGGTAGTATGCTTTCCCATGTTCTTTTTTTTGCATTACTGTATTAACTAGATTTGTGCAGCCACACGCCCCAGTTCAACAGTCCATATCTACTCGTATTCTCCCTCGTATTCATTGATCATAGTTTTTTCATTTCATATGTTAACAATAAAGTTGGTTTTAACTTGTGGTATAGTCAAATTACTTTGGAGAACTTATTTTCTCACTGTCTTTTCAGAGGTGCTCCTGAAAATGGCTAAAGTTGGTATTTGTGGATCAGATGTTGCCTACTGGACTAAAGGAGCTATTGGCCATTTTATTGTAAAAAAGCCAATGGTACTTGGTCATGAGTCTGCTGGTGTGGTGGAAAAGTGTGGCAAGAATGTCACCAGTCTAGTGCCAGGTAGGTTTCTTACAAAGTAAGTACAGTGGACTCCCGGCTAACGATCACCGTACAATTATGTAAGTATAATATTGTAAGTGCTTGTGGAAGTGTATTTTTGGGGGTCTGAAATAGACTAACCTACGTGACATTATTTCTTAAGGAAGTAAATTTGTTCGGTAATGGCACTTGAGCAGGCTTATGCAATGAATTTTGATCGTTAGCCGGGGGTCCACTGTAATTGCATGCATCCATATTATCACCATTCTTCAGCATAATTACTGTAATGTCATAATTCATTACTGTGCTTGTTTGAAACTACAGCTGTTACCTTTAGATTATATATTTATTATATTTTCTCTTTTTATTAACACATCGGCCGTTTCCCACCAAGGCAGGGTGGTCCGAAAAAGAAAAACTATCACCATCATTCACTCCATCACTGTCTTGCCAGAGGCATGCTTACACTACAGTTACAAAACTGCAACATTAACACCCCTCCTTCAGAGTGCAGACACTGTACTTCCCATCTCCAAGACTCGAGTCCGGCCTGCTGGTTTCCCTGAATCCCTTCATAAATGTTACCTCGCTTATGCTCCAACAGCACGTCAAGTCCTAAAAACCATTTGTCTCCATTCACTCCTATCTAACACGCTCACACACGCTTGCTGGAAGTCCAAGCCCCTTGCACACAAGTTTTATGTGCAAGGGCCGACCCCTTCCCCGCCTTCCCTCCACTACAGATTTATACACTCGAAGTCATTCTATTTTGTTCCATCCTCTCTACATGTCCAACCTCAACAACCCCTCCTCAGCTCTCTGGATAATAGTGTTGGTAATCCCGCACCTCCTCCTAATTTCCAAACTCCGAATTCTCTGCATTATATTCACACCACACATTGACCTCAGACATGACATCTCCACTGCCTCCAGCCTTCTCCTCGTTGCAACATTCATCACCCATGCTTCACACCCATATAAGAGTGTTGGTATAACTATACTCTCATACTTTCCCCTCTTTACTTCCATGGACAAAGTTCTTTGTCTCCACAGACTCCGAAGTGCTCCACTCACCCTTTTCCCCTCATCAATTCTATGATTCACCTCATCCTTCATAGACCCATCTGCTGACATGTCCACTCCCAAATATCTGAATACATTCACCTCCTCCATACTCTCTCCCTCCAATCTGATATCCAATCTTTCGTCACCTAATCTTTTTGTTATCCTCATCACCTTACTCTTTCCTATATTCACTTCCAATTTTCTTCTTTTACACACCCTACCAAATTCATCCACCAACCTCTGCAACTTCTCTTCAGAATCTCCCAAAAGCACAGTGTCATCAGCAAAAAGCAACTGTGACAACTCCCACTTTGTATTTGATTCTTTATCTTTTAACCCCACACCTCTTGCCAAGACCCTCGCATTCACTTCTCTTACAACCCCATCTATAAATATATTGAACAACCATGGTGACATCACACATCCTTGTCTAAGGCCCACCTTTACTGGGAAATAGTCCCCCTCCCTCCTACACACACTAACCTGAGAATTTATATTAGAATTTATTGTTCTGTAAATGTAGGATGCACAATAGTACAAGTGAATATTTTGTATACTGAGTAGGTTTAGGTCTTTGAAGAGTTGTGGGGGAGGGGATTTGTCTACTAGTGGACTGTGTGATTATTCGCAATGCAGCTTTTTGTTGAGTTATTACAGCCTTCCTCACTTAACGACGGAGTTCCATTCCTAAGACCACGTTGGTAAACGAATTCGTCGCTAAGTAAGGAGCATATTATAATGGTAGTGGGTTTGTGTCAACTATCTTTAATATTGTTTTAATGTCACCTTTGCACAATTTATAACATTTTTGGTATATTTTTAAATGTTTATACAGTAGTGTACTGTATATTGTAATAAACAGAATAGAGGAAATCAGCTCTAATATACATTGGAAATAAATGGTATAAAATACCAACACCTGACTCCATCCTATAAATAGTGGTACCTTGAGTTACGAAACTTAATTTGTTCCAGAAGGCTGTTCAAGTGCTGATACCGAACAAATTTGTTCCCATAAGGAATAATGAAAATTAGATTAATTCGTTTCAGACCCCCAAAAATACACTTACAAAAGCACTTAAAAAATACATTTACATAATTGTTCGAGTTGGGAGCTGCTCGTAACTCGAAGTACTGTACCACTGTACATACTCACGTACCTTTCACCCAGGTAGATCTGTTTGTGACTTGATAAAGCCCACTGTGTGGGTGAAACGTTGTCAATAGAGGATCACACTATACTGCTTATGTGTTTATTTTTCTAATATACATTATTTAGGTATGCATACTGGTCAGAGAACCCGTTGTAAGTCCGAGGCATTGGTAAACGAGTATGTCGCTAAGTGAGGAGAGGCTGTATTGATTTTAGAAAAGTTGCTGTTGTGGATCCCCAGACACAATAGGTGAGGTAGGGGTAGATCAGTGAATATTATAGTGTAAGTAGTGCTGTTTGGTACATAACGTATCTGAGAGGATGCCAACTGTTTTGGATACTTTTTTTTGTTATGTGTTGGATATGGGTGTTGAATTTCAAGTTGCTGTCAAGATGCAGATCCAGAAATTTTCCCTCATTATGTATAGCAATAAGGGTATTGTTAAGTATAATGTTCAGTTGGACCTCACTTGCTCTGCTCTCAAACTTAATATACAAAAGGTTTTTGTCAATATTAAGTTAAGTTTATTAGATTTTAGATTTTGCCACCGAAGTGGCTAGTTTATTGTGCACCCCATATCCATCCTGTGGACGGTAGCGCAAGAGCATATGGATACACAAAAGGCCTAGGCACTAGGCCCCAAAGGGGTTAACAATTGTACATTTGGGTTTATATCTACATTTCAATTATCTGTTACAAGCAGGTATCTTATTTCATGAATAAGATATCTTGACATGTCACATAGGTTATTATATTGTCTATCTCTATATTCCTCAATAAGTGCACAATTAAGCACATAGTGTTCAAGACAGTGACCATATGCCTGATCACATAATTTGCATTTAGTTTGATCATCATCTGTGTCTCCCAAACTGTCAGAAGTACCTGTAGCCAAGCCTAAGCCTGGCCACTACAACATCAGTCAGTCTGTTCACATTGCAAGTTGCTCCACAAACATGCCCATCTGTGCTCGCATTATCATTAGCACAGATAGGCACGTTCATGGAAATTAATTTGGATTTATATCTACAGTTCACTTATCTGTTACAAGCAAATTTAGGAAATAAACTATTACTATAAGGAGACTTGTCCCCTGCATACATCCCACTGCTCAGAATTTGAATCCATGAACAGTTTTATTATGATACAAACTAACTAGTGTTAGTAGTCTACCAAAAGCCTACTGTTAGGATTACTATATGTATAGTAGGAAGCACTAAACTTGTAAGGGTCACACAGTTCTTGAGAAATGGGAAGGGAGTGCAGCTTCTTCAACATAAAAGCACAAGGGTTCAATAAAAAATTAACTACTGTGCCCCCTTTTCAAAAAAGGACTGGTTTTAACCATGTGAATGTAATTGGTTCACAAGAAGCATCAACAGCAAATCAAAATGCTAACATGGTTTACCTCGATACTCTTACAATAGTGTTTATCTTGTCTTGTGTAGGTTAAGATTCACATTTTATCTCCTTATTTAACCACAGCAGCTTTCAAACATATTCTTACATATAATTTCATGGGTTTCAGGTGATCGTGTTGCTATTGAACCCGGAGTTCCATGTCGTTTGTGTGATTTCTGCAAGAAGGGCAGATACAACCTGTGTCCAGATGTTGTCTTCTGTGCAACACCACCTGACAATGGAAACCTCTGCCAGTACTACACACATGCTGCAGATTTTTGTTATAAGTAATTACTCACCTTTGTGTTTAGAATTACTACATGTGATCATAGCTCACGGTTTCAATGTGTGATTTAATTTTAGTTTTTCATTTATGATAGAAGTGTGCCCATTTCCATTAAAGCATGTGGGAGTGGAATTAATTTCCATTGGTAGCACATGTTTCTGTTAAGGAGTGCCATGGCAGGCAGGCAGGAGACTCATCACTGTGCATTGGGCAGCTCAGTTGTTTTAGCAGTGCAGGGACTGATGTGAGGGAAGGTGAATTTTTGTAAATAAACAGCCTCCCATGTGGGTCATTGTATATCACTGCTCAGTTTTTCCTTCTTTTCGGTACCCCATATTGTTTCTGAATATTTATCATGACTCATCAAATCTGTAAAAACTTGGATTTGTGGTCACAGTGGGACCCATGCAAACTTCCCCATGGTGTATAGAAATATACCTAGCTGGATGAATCTTATTTGTGGCCAGCTGGCCCCAAGTGACATGCATTGGCTTGAAGTTTTATGACTCACTTGCCATGGGTTCAAACCCCCACCTGTTCCGTGGTTTATTTATCGTGGTATCTAAATAAAGTACAGTGGACCTCTGAGTAACGAGCACCCCAGAAATCATATAATTATGCAAGTATAATATTGTAAGTGCTTTTGTAAGTGTATTTTTGGGGGTCTGAAATGGACTAACCTACTTGACATTATTTCTTAAGGGAGTAAATTCGTTCGGTAATGGCACTTGAGCAGGCTTCTGGAATGAATTTTGCTCGTTACTCGGGTTTTTTCGTGATTTTTTCGTTCCAGAATGCTGTTCAAGTGCCATTACCAAACGAATTTATTCCCATAAGGAATAATGTAAATTAGACTAGTCCTTTTAGACCCCCAAAAATACACTTACAAAAGCACTTACAAAAATACACTTACATATGTAATTGTTCGAGTTTGGAGCATCACGAACACCGGGGGTCCACTGTATAGGTGAAGCAAGGAACAAAATTAAACGTGAATCTATGTGTATTTAAAAAAAAATTAGAGAGTCGAAATGCTGAAGGGTAGTGCATGGTTATGGAGATGGAATGAGTGTTTGATGTTAGAGAATCAAAGATTCATCAACTCAAGACAATGAGATGAAGATAAAGGCTTGTGCAATGAGTAATCCTCTGTGACCTATGTGACAAAGTGAAAAAAATGAGGAATAGGTCATTATAGTTAAATGAAACAGAAGTGTACTAAATGAATGGAGTGAAAAGCAAAGAAAGGTGTTTCACTTGATGGCATTAGTATTAGGAAAAAAATCCTTATAATATAAAACAGTGTGTGAGGAGGAAGGACAGCCCGAAAACAAGTGTACATTTAGTGTTGGATGGTTTAATCATTTTAGAATATGCAGTGGTCTGTGTAAAGAACTGCAAGATAAAACAAACCAGTGGCATTTGATAGTACAGTAATTAACTGATGAAGCTGTATCAGCATCACAGGATCTCCAACCTTCATCATCACATCAACTTGTCATTATTCTCAACAAAGTAGGGCCACAATCGCCCTCTCCACTCACTTCATGATGTTAATCATTGTTAACATTGCTGAAAACTGTTCTACCAATGATTTTTGTGATATATGGACCAAAAACATAGGGGAAAAATAGGGTTGCATTCCTTAGACCTCCAGAGAGCTATAAGAAAAATTAACATCATAATGCTGTAAAAAATACTGTAATAGTTTCTGAACTCTGATGAGTTTCAGATTGTGAAAAGGAAGAGCACATGTAGCTAAAAATGGTCGTTTTATTGCTGTAGAGTATTTTTTACTTGCCTTCCAGTTGGGTTGGTGATGCTTAACATCCCGAATTATTATTATAATAAAAAAGAAGCGCTAAACCACAGGGGTCATATAGTAACATCCAGAAGTGAGTAAAGAGAAGGGCACTGTACTAGCCCCTACAGGACCCCTCTGCAGATGTGGTAATAGATCAGTTGAACCTCCTTACACATACAGGGAAAACAAAGCTTGTGAAATCACGCAGTAATGAAACTCAGTTGAGAGACCTGGTAGAAATTTCAGGAGGGGAGGCAGACATACAGAAAAAAAACTGAAAAAAAAATTCTCTTACTGAAAAATAGTGCATAAATCTGGCCACTTGTTGATGCAATCTGCTTGTTTATACCATGTTAATAATTTTTTTTTTTTTTTTTCAAAAAAATTTAATTTTTGTTGTTGCTGTCATCAAGAGGACATTACGCCAGTGTTTTTCTTTTGAGATGGATAGCATAATGTTTAAGTATACAAACTGATACAAAAAACTTGAAATATGTGCATAATAAGGAATATATGATATGATAAATGGAAAGCGAATAACCATTTCCACGAGACAGTCAAGAATGTACTGTATATTACTAAAACCAGTCTATATGTTACATAAAAGTGAAGAATCCAGTAATACAGTTGCATCTAACATTCATTTACAGACTGCCAGATCATATGAGTTTAGAGGAGGGAGCCCTCTTGGAACCATTAAGTGTTGGAGTTCATGCTTGTGAACGTGCAGGAGTCACTCTTGGTTCCTCCGTCTTAATTTGTGGTGCAGGACCAATTGGACTCGTTAATTTACTTGTAGCTAAAGCTATGGGAGCCACAAAGGTGTGCATCACAGGTAAGGAACTCTTTTTGTTGATTAGAGCTAGTAAATATAGTCACCTCAAGAGATATGCCTTTATGTTGGTGAGGGGCTCTTGATCCAAGGAACTGGACTTCCCCTTCCTTTCCTTGGAATGAACATGATTACCTCTCATTCCCCAAGCACTGTATGAATCTATGGGCTTAGCACTTACCACTGATTTAAAATAAAAGAAGTAAATAAAGCAGACTGGGAAGCCTGCTTTATTTACTTCTCCCACTCTAACCTGACTATGCTTAGTGACACTGTTAACGATGAGCTAACAAAAATATCTACGTGGATGACGACCAACAAACTCTATCTCAATATACGTACATAAAACCTACTACATGCTGTTTGAAAACAGATCCTTAAATATCCAACTTAACATATTGATCAATGGTTTCTCCATTACAAGACACACCGAGGGCAAATTTTTAGGTCTTCACCTTGACCGCAACCTTAGATTTGAGACCCACATCCAACATATAGCCAAGGTCTCCAAAACAGTAGGCATCCTTTACAAAATATGGTACTACATACCCCAAACACTACTACTTATATTTTACCACTCTCTAATCTACCCTTTCCTCACCTATGGTATTTGTACTTGGGGAACTACTATGACCAGTCACCTTAAACCATTAATAACCCAACAAAAAGCTGCTATGCAGATGATCACCAGCTCCTGCACCAGACAACACACCCCTCTGCTCTTCAAGACTTTGAACTTAATATACAAAATATTCACTCACATTACTGTGTCTTACTAAATATATAGTATATAGAACATTAGACTCCAATATTAACTCTCCTCTCAAACTTCTCCTTGATAGCTACAACAGAACACACAGGCACAACACAAGGCACAAAACTCTCTTCGACATCCCTAGTGTCCTCTCACCCCAAGCTCTTGCTTTACACGGCAAGGGTCTGCGTTCGATTCCCAGCGCGGGGAGAAACATTGGGCGTGTTTCTTTACACTGGTTGTTGTCTATGTTCACCCATCAGTAAATTGGGTACCTAGGAGTTAGTTGACTGGTGTGGGTCGCATCCTGGAACAAGGACCTAATTTGTCCGTAATGCTCTGCATAACAAGGGGCTTTCTATATACAGTGGAACCTCAGTTTTCGTATGCCCTAGTTTGTATGTAAAACTATAGTTATTCTCAATAAAATGTATTTTTTGTTAATATTTCCCATAACAAATAATATAAATCCAATTAATCCATTCCAGACACCCAAAAATATTAACAAAAAATACATTGTATAGAGAATAACTGTAGTTTTACATACAAACTAGGGTATACGAAAACCGAGGTTCCTCTGTAGTAGTATGTCATTGATATCAGCTAGGCCTGTATACCATGTACATGTACTTATAGTAAATAAAGATATTATATATTATAAAGGGCCCCAAGATCTGGAATTCATTGCCCGAACCAACAAAAGGTCCCCTGTCTGCCAGCCAATTTAGGACTATAATTAAAAATTACCTCATCTCCCAAACTTAACTGTACCAACACTATACTATAATAATAATAATAATATCTTTATTTACTACAAGTACATGTACATGGTATACAGGTCTAGCTGACATCAGTGACATACTACTACATATATAGAAAGTCCCTTGTTATGCTGAGCATTTCAGGCAGATTAGGTCAGTGTCCTAGGATGAGACTCACACCAGTCGACTAACACCCAGGTACCCATTTTAAGGATGGGGAACATAGACTATGCCTGAAATCATAGAACCAATTTGAAAGTACTCAAGAAATCCCAGTTATTGGTTTTAAAACACACTTAAAATTGTCCTATTGTAATATTCTTTTTGTTTGCAACCCCTCAACTATAAATTTTACCAATTATAAAATTTTGGCTACCTCTTTTTTTGTATTAATGTATTAAGTACAGTGGTACCGTTTCTGGTCCCAAACTCACCCTTTATGTAAGTTATTTTTCAAATGCTTTTGTAAGTGTATTTTGGGTCTAAATAGACTAACCTACGTGACATTATTTCTTAAGGAAGTAAATTCGTTCGGTAATGGCACTTGAGCAGCATTCTGGAAGAATTTCGAAACCGAGGGACCACTGTTCTCAAATAGAGTTAGAGCTAGAAAGTGGCATAATGTTGAATAATCAGTTATGGCAGGTAAAGAGGGAATATAAATGTATAAACTCAAGATTTGATGGAGTAAAATAAAGGTTGATGTGAAAAGTGGGTTATAGTAAGTGTTTATGCACCTGGAGAAGAGAGAAGTGTAGAGAAGAGAGAGAGATTTTGGGAAATGTTGAGTGAGTGTGTGGGGAGTTTTGAACCAAGTGAGAGAGTAATTGTGGTTGGGGATCTTAATGCTAAAGTGGGTAAAAATGTTGTGGAGGGAGTAGTAGGTAAATTTGGGGTGCCAGGGGTAAATGTAAATGGGAAACCATTAATTGAGTTATGTGTAGAAAGAGGTTTGGTAATAAGTAATACATATTTTATGAAAAAGAGGATAAATAAATATACAAGGTATGATATAGCACGTAAGGAAAGTAGTTTATTGGATTATGTATTGGTGGATAAAAGGTTGATGGGTAGGCTTCAGGATGTACATGTTTATAGAGGGGCAACGGATATATCGGATCATTATTTGGTTGTAGCTACAGTTAGAGTAAAAGGTAGATGGGACAAAAAGAAAATGGCAACAGCAAGTAAGAGAGAGGTAAAAGTGTATAAACTAAGGGAGGAGGAAGTTAGGGTGAGATATAAGCAACTATTGGCAGAAAGGTGGGCTAGTGCAAGTATGAGTAGTGGGGGGGTTGAAGAGAGTTGGGATAGTTTTAAAATGCAGTATTAGAATGTGGGGCAGAAGTTTGTGGCTATAGGAGGGTGGGTGCAGGAGGAAAGAGGAGTGAGTGGTGGAATGAAGAAGTAAAGGGTGTGATAAAAGAGAAAAAGGTAGCTTATGAGAGGTTTTTACAAAACAGAAGTGTTAATAGAAGAGCAGAGTATATGGAGAGTAAAAGAAAGGTGAAGAGAGTGGTGAGAGAGTGCAAAAGAAGAGCGGATGAAAGAATGGGAGAGGCTCTGTCAAGAAATTTTGCTGAAAACAAGAAAAAATTTTGGAGTGAGATAAACAAGGTAAGAAAGCCTAGGGAACGAATGGATTTGTCAGTTAAAAACAGAGTAGGGGAGTTAGTAGATGGGGAGCTGGAGGTATTGGGTAGATGGCGGGAATATTTTGAGGAACTTTTAAATGTCGATGGAAAAAGAGAGGCGGTAATTTCATGTACTGGCCAGGGAGGTACAACATCGTTTAGGAGTGAAGAAGAGCAGGATGTGAGTGTGGGGGAGGTGCGTGAGGCATTACGTAGAATGAAAGGGGGTAAAGCAGCTGGAACTGACGGGATCATGACAGAAATGTTAAAAGCAGGGGAAGAATATAGTGCTGGAGTGGTTGGTATTTTTGTTTAATAAATGTATGAAAGAGGGGAAGGTACCTAGGGATTGGCAGAGAGCATGTATAGTTCCTTTATATAAAGGGAAGGGGGATAAAAGAGAGTGTAAAAATTATAGGGGAATAAGTTTACTGAGTATACCAGGTAAAGTGTATGGCAGGGTTATTATTGAAAGAATTAGAGGCAAGACAGAGAGTAGGATTGCAGATGAGCAAGGAGGCTTTAGAGTGGGTAGGGGATGTGTAGATCAAGTGTTTACAGTGAAGCATATATGTGAACAGTATTTAGATAAAGGTAGAGAAGTTTTCATTGCATTTATGGATTTAGAAAAGGCATATGATAGAGTGGATAGGGGAGCAATGTGGCAAATGTTGTAAGTGTATGGAATAGGTAGTAAGTTACTGAAGGCTGTAAAGAGTTTTTATGAGGATAGTGAGGCTCAGGTTAGGGTGTGTAGGAGAGAGGAAGATTACTTCCCGGTAAAAGAAGGTCTTAGACAGGGATGTGTAATGTCACCATGGTTGTTTAATATATTTCTAGATGGGGTTGTAAAAGAAGTAAATGCTAGGGTGTTGGGGAGAGGGGTGGGATTAAATTATGGAGAATTAAATGCAAAATGGGAGTTGACACAGTTACTTTTTGCTGATGATACTGTGCTTATGGGAGATTCTAAAGAAAAGTTGCAAAGGTTAGTGGACAAGTTTGGGATGGTGTGTAAAGGTAGAAAGTTGAAAGTGAACATAGATAAGAGTAAGGTGATGAGGGTATCAAACAATTTAAATAAAGAAAAATTGGATATCACATTGGAGAGAGGGATTATGGGAGAAGTAAATGTTTTCAGATATTTGGGAGTTGACTTGTCAGCAGATGGTTTTATGAAGGATGAGGTTAACCATAGAATTGATGAAGAAAAAAAGGTGAGTGGTGCGTTGAGGTATCTGTGGAGACAAAAAACGTTATTCATGGAGGCAAAGAAGGGAATGTATATATGGTACCAACACTCATATATGGGTGTGAAGCATGGGTTGTAAATGCTGCAGCGAGGAGGCAGCTGGAGGCAGTGGAGATGTGCTGTCTAAGGGCAATGTGTGGTGTAAATATTATGCAGAAAATTTGGAGTGTGAAAATTAGAAGAAGGTGTGGAGTTACTAAAAGTATTTGTCAAAGGGCTGAAGAGGGGTTGTTGAGGTGGTTTGGTCATTTAGAGAGAATGGATCAAAGTAGAATGACTTGGAAAGCATATAAATCTGTAGGGAAAGGAAGGCGGGGTAGGGGTCGTCCTCAAAAAGGTTGGAGGGAGGGGGTAAAGGAGGTTTTGTGGGCAAGGGGCTTGGACTTCCAGCAAGCATGTGTGAGCGTGTTAGATAGGAGTGAATGGAGAAGAATGGTTTTTGGGATCTGACGAGCTGTTGGAGTGTGAGTAGGGTAATATTTTGTGAAGGGATTCAGGAAACCAGTTAATTGATTTAGTTGGACTTGAGTCCTGGAAATGGGAAATACAATGCCTGCACTTTAAAGGAGGGGTCTGTGATAGTGACAGCTGGGAGGGACTTATTCTCAGCTGTCGTATCTGAGCGCCTCTGCAAAGACAGTGATTATGTGTGAGTGTGGTGAAAGTGTTGAGTATTGATGAAAGTGTTTTCTCTTTGGGGATTTTCTTTCTTTTTGGGTCATCCTGCCTCGGTGGGAGACGGCCGACTTGTTGAAAAAAAATATTTTTTTTTTTTTTTTTTTTTTTATTAACACATCGGCCGATTCCCACCAAGGCAGGGTGGCCCGAAAAAGAAAAACTTTCATCATCATTCACTCCATCACTGTCTTGCCAGAGGGGTGCTTTACACTACAGTTATAAAGCTGCAACATTAACACCCCTCCTTCAGAGTGCCGGCACTGTACTTCCCATCTCCAGAACTCAAGTCCAGCCTGCCGGTTTCCCTCAATCCCTTCATAAATGTTACTTTGCTCACACTCCAACAGCACGTCAAGTATTAAAAACCATGTGCCTCCATTCACTCCTATCAAATACGCTCACACATGCTTGCTGGAAGTCCAAGCCCTCGCACACAAAACATCCTTTACCCCTCCTCCAACCTTTCCTAGGCCGACCCCTACCCCGCCTTCCCTCCACTACAGATTTATACACCTCGAAGTCACTCTGTCTCGTTCCATTCTCTCTACATGTCCAAACCACCTCAACAACTCCTCAGCTCTCTGGACAATCGTTTTGGTAATCCCGCACCTCCTCCTAATTTCCAAACTTCGAATTCTCTGCATTATATTCACACCACACATTGACCTCAGACACGACATCTCCACTGCCTCCAGCCTTCTCCTCGTTGCAACATTCATCACCCATGCTTCACACCCATATAAGAGTGTTGGTATAACTATACTGTCATACATTCCCTTTTACTTCCATGGACAAAGTTCTTTGTCTCCACAGACTCAAGTGCTCCACTCACCCTTTTTCCCTCATCAATTCTATGATTCACCTCATCCTTCATAGACCCATCCGCCGACATGCCCACTCCCAAATATCTAAATACATTCACCGCCTCCATACTCCCTCCCTCCAATCGGGAAAACCCCAATCTTCGCCACCTTTTTTTTGTTATCCTCATCACCTACTCTTTCCTATATTCACTTTCAATTTTCTTCTTTTACACCCCCTCCCAAAATTTCCCATCCCCCAAACCCTCCCTTCTCTTCAGAATCCCCCAAAAAGCACATGTCATCAGCAAAAAGCAACTGTGACAACTCCCACTTTGTATTTGCTTTTTATTCTTTAGCCCAACACCTCTTGCCAAGACCCTCGATCACTTCTCTTAAAACCCCATCAAAAAATATATTGAACAACCACGGTGACATCACACCCCCTTGTCTAAGGCCCACTTTACGGGGGTAGCCCCCTCCCTCCTACACACTCAAACCCTTTTTTTGAGCCTCACTATCCTAAAAAAAAGCTCTTCACTGTTTTCATAACCTTCCTCCTATTCCATACACCTGCAACATCTGCCACATTGCCCCCTACCCACCCTATCATACGCCTTTTCCAAATACATAAATGCCACAAAAACATCTTTACCCTTACCCAAATACTGTTCACCTATATGTTTCACTGTAAACACTTGGTCTACACCCCCTACCTTTCCTAAAGCCCCTTTGTTCATCTGCTATCCTATTTTCTGTCTTACTTTAATTTTTTTCAAAAATCTCTCCATACACTTTCCCAAATTTTTCACCAACAGACTTATTCCCTTTCTAAAATTTTCTCTTATACGTTTAAAGATATTTTTTTTTCATTTATGTTAATGTAAAATTTATAATTTTTTTAAAAAAATTTTTGAAAACTACGTAACCTTATTACAACAAGCGCAATTTAATTAGCCTCCCAACTAAATATATTTTAGATTTTAACATTATTTTAATAATAAACAAACACAATGAAATATATTTTCGTTATGTTCAGAATGATTTTGGCGAAATTATTTCATAACAAATTTTCCTTGTCTTATATGGCAAGGTGAGCGTTGCTATTTAAGCCAAAACGCAAGTTTTACCTAATCCACGACATATATATATATATATATATCTTCTTTCAACAAATCGGCCGTTTCCCACCGAGGCAGGGTTGCCCAAAAAAAAACCCAAAAAAGTTTCTTTTAACTTTTAAAAGTATATGGAGTTGGTTACTATCCCTGCTCCAAGCATTTTAGTCGATTGACACAAAGGCTTTTCAGAGAAAAAATTCTGTTCACTTCCCATGGGGAAAAAAGGGGAAAAAAGAACAAAATAACATGAATAGAAAAACAGAGGGTAAAAAACCCCCCAATCAGGTTAGGCCCAGACTCAGCTCCCGGCCCTCCCCTTTTCCGCTCTGGGTTTCCCCGCTCACCCTGCTCCATGAGCATCATACCTCGTCTTAAAACTAATGGTTCCTGCCTCCACTTTTCTTTCTTTTAGACCATTCCACTTCCCGACTACTCTGTGGCTGAAGAAATGTTTTCCCAACATCCCTTTGCTCATCTGAGTCTTCAGCTTCCAGTTGTGTCCCCTTGTTTGTGTGTTCCTTCTCTGGAACATCCTGTCACTTCTACCTTTTCGATTCCCAGTTTTTGTATGTCGTTATTTGTCTCCTCTATTCTTTCCTCCAGTGTTGTTAGTCCTGTTTCCCCCAACATTTCTTCATAGGACAGACCCCAGTTTGTGGAACTAACCTTGTCGCAAACCTTGCACTTTCTCTAGTTTTTTACGTGCTTGACCAGGTGTGGGTTCCAGGCCCGGTGCTGCATATTCTGTATGGGCCTGACGTACAAGGTGTACAGTGTCTTGAACGATTCCTTGTTAAGGTAACGGAACGCTAATCTAGGTGCCAGTCGCCCATGCTGCCCCAGTTATCTGGGGTTTATGTGTGCCTCCCGGGGACGTGTTTGCGTTATATACCCCGGCTTTCCTTGCCGAGGTTTGTAGCCTATGTCCCTCGCCTGTACTCTGTCAGGTCTTCTTTGCCCCTTTTCCGATCTTCATGACTTTGCATTTTGGGGGGATTGAATTCGGGAAACCAGTTGCTAGACCCGATGTCAAGCTTGTCCCGGTTTTTTGGGAAATCCTGCTTGGTCCTCTTCCCATGTGATTCTCCTCATTAATTTCAAATCATCTGCTTTTTATGTATGTAGAGTGACCTAATTGATTAATTTTGGGGTTAAAGGTATTTTTTTGCGAACTTTTACCTTAGATTTCATTTTCATTCCTGAGTTAAAGTCTTAGTGTGGGACTATATGAAACAAAAAGACTGTTAGGGGTTATCATTTTTTTTCCGTTTTTTAAAACAGTACGGAAGTTTTCTGCCTATATCTCAAAAATTATTTGCATTGCTTACCTGCCCGGCTTCCTGCTAGTCTTCTTATACATTTCTTTGTGTGTGGGGGGCCAGGTAAGCCTCGTCCATCATTGCTCTCAGATTCTTGTCTTGTATGGACCTCAGTGTTGTGTTTCCTTGTCCAACATTTTTATAAGTGATATTTGTTTAACTCTTCTCTCTCTCTAGTGCTTCTAGTTTTCATTCTTCATCACTGTGTATTTTCAAGTTAGTTAACTCACAAATACCATTTGTATTAGTGCTCATTTTAAACCGTCACTGAATTGTTGTATTTAACGTAATAATTAACTTACCACCAGTTTGTTATTGCATATACCGCTTACGTGTTAGACAAGTGACCCCTTTAATGTTCTCTGTGTATGTGTTCCCCTATATGTAGTTGCATGGGTAGATTCACAGTCCTGGCCGCCTCTTTTCATGCCCTACTGGTCCAATCTGTTCCTGCCCCAAAGAGCCTTATCATCCCCTCTTTTTAAAAGCTGCCTCCTCTCCTTTCCCCAGGTTGTTCCACTTCCTGAAACTCTAACTGAAGAAGCACTTCTTAAGATCCCTTTGACTCATTTAGTTGTTATCTCCAGTTTAGTCCCCTGCTCCTGTATAATCTCTGAAACATTCTGGCTCTGTCCCCCTTTGGGAAATTCCTCTCAGTTTTTTTTTAAACGTCCTGTCATGTCCTCCTATCCCAAATTCCTCCAGTGTCGTCAGGTTAAGATCACTTAACCTCCCCTGTGGACATAAACTTTGCCCCGAACTAATTTGTTGGAAATTTTTGCACTTTCTCCAATTTCTTGACGTTTGACCAGGTGTGGGTTCCAAACTGGTATTGTATACTCCAATATGGGCCTACGTAGACGGTGTACAGAGTCGTGAATGACTCCTTAATCGGGATGTCAAACGCTATTCTAAGGTGTGCCAGGCGTCCATATGCTGCAACAGTTATTTGGTTGATCTGCGCCTCAGATGCTCGGTATTTTCTCCCCAAAATCCTTTTCCTTGTGTGTGTGTGTGTGTGTGTGTGTGTTCTTTTTCCCCGGAAAAAGGTAGTGGAACAAGTAAATAATAATTAAGAACTAATAAACAAGGACAGATAAACTATGACAATAGTTATTTTGAAACATTGATCAGAATAAGAAAAAAGTAAATTGTAAGAAAAAAAAAAATCATTATTAGCTAGAAGTAAATAGAAGTAAACAGAGTTTTAAATGAAAACCCAGAAAAAACTCGAGAAGGGGGGAAAAATAAATGAAAAAGAGCACGCCAAATCAGTTAAAGAAATAACAAATCTGAGGTGAAAAAAAAAAGTAAATATGACGATCGTTTTAAATGGTAAAAATAAATAAACTTATCGTACTGCATATACCTGCTGCTTGGTATAACAAAGTTTTGTTTTTAAAGCCAAAAAGTTTCTTCAACACAACTGGCCGGGTCCCAAGTGGAAAAAAACCCGCCGGAATTTAAAAGCACCCCAAACAACAAAAACCGTCATAGGAAAATGTTCCCAGTAAGGTTTGAAATTGGGAAAAATATATCAAAGTTTTCGTGGGTTGAACTATCCTCATCCCTCCTAAAATATTGCCTTTGGCCCGGGGGCGGGATATCAGGATTTAAGAAGATTTAGGAAAAGGGTGCAACATTAAAATTTCCAGACTGGTGTGCATGAGAGAATTCCTACTGATAATCAGTGGATAATACGCAATATAATATATTTCCCGAAGGTAATGACTCTTTAAGCTACAAGGTCTTTTTGTAAAAATGCAGCATTGTGTGTCCTTCCCGTTATCTTTGCAATATAAATAAAATTAAAATATTACTATAAATCCAGAAACACTTAAGTAAAGTTTAAGTTTTTAAAGTAATAATTTTCTGAAATGTGACAACGGGGTTATTATACATTGTCCAAACATTGTTCACACTGCATGAATATTATTACCCTTATTTTCGTTATTGTATATTAAAATGTGATTCGGAAAACTTCCTTGACAATCTTCCCGGAGAAATAATATCAGGCAACTCAGACGTAGTAGTGTAGTAAAACCTATTTTTTATGACTGAAAATGCATCATATAACGAGGTGACTGCTACACAAAAAAAAGTACCGACACTTCTGTGCATCTATGTAAAAGTAGATTTATTAATGTTTACTTGACTTTATTACCATTCGGATATTATTTCATATAAAAAACATAAAAAATTTTTTGAAAAGATGACCGAATATTTCGTTAAGGAAGTGTTATGATTGAAAACAGGTCATTAAATACCATATATCAAAAATATACTCACGTGAAGCAAAATTTTGATGGATGAGTTGATGATATGTATTTTTTTTTCCCCACATAGGCCTTTTCCCCCCAAGGTAGTGGCCCGACAAAAAAAACTTTCATCATTTCTCCATCACTGTCTTGCCAGAGGGGGGCTTTTCCTAAATTATAAAACTGCAAGATTAACACCCTCCTCAGAGTGCCGGCACTGTCCAGCCTGCAGGTTTCCCCGAAAAACCATTTAAAAGTTACTTGCTTACACCCAACAGCCCTCAACTCCCAAAAACATTTGTCTCCATTGTTTCCCATCTAACATGCTCACGACTCTTGCTGGAAGTCCAAGCCCCTCCCCTAAAAACCCCCCTTTTCCCCTCCTCCAATTTTTCAGGGGGAATCCCTACCCGTCTTCCTCCACTAAATTTATACACTCTTGAAGTCATTCTATTTTGTTCCATCTTCTACATGTCCAAACCATCTAAAAACCCTCCTCAGTCCTCTGATAATAGTTTTGGTAACCCCAAATTTCCCCCTAATCTCCAAACCAGATTCTCTGCATTATATTCACACACATTGACCTCAGACATGACATCTCTACGCTTCCACCCTTTTCTCCTTGTTGCAACTTTCCCAAACCCTTGTCTAAAACCCATACAAATGTTGGTAAAACCCATACCTCATACATTCCCTTTGTTTTCCCGGGGATAAAGTTCTCTGTCTCCACAAGCTCCTTGTCCCACTCCCCTTTTTCCCCCTGTTAATTCGGATCCACCTCATCCTTCATATACCCATCTGCACATCCACTCCCAAATATCTGAACACATTCACCTCCTCCATATTCACTCCCCCCAATCTAATACCCAAATTTTTTTCGTTATATATATATATATATATATATATATATTATATATATATATATATATATATATATATATATATTTATATATATATATATATATATATATATTTATATATATATATATATATATATATATATATATATATATATATTATTAAAAAATCGGCCGTTTCCCCACCAAGGCAGAGTGGCCCGAAAGAAAAACTTTCATCATCATTCACTCCATCACTGCTTGCCAGAGGGGTGCTTTCCCTACAGTTATAAACTGCAACAAACACCCCTCCTTCAGAGTCCCGGGGCACTGTCACCATCTCCAGAACTCAAGTCCGGCCTCCCGGGTTTTCCCCTAATCCCTTCATAATGTTACTTTGCTCACACTCCAACAGCACGTCAAGTAAAACCATTTGTCTCCATTCCCCTCTATCAAATACTTCACACATGCTTGCTGGAAGTCCAAGCCCCTCCCAACAAAACTTCCTTTACCCCCTCCTCCAACCTTTCCTAGGCCGACCCACCGCCTTTCTCCCCACTACAGATTTATACACTCTCTGTCACTCTGTCTCTTCCCATTCTCTCTACATGTCCAAACCACCTCAACAACCCCTCTCAGCTCTTTTGATAATAGTTTTGGTAATCCCCATCTCCTCCTAATTTCCAAACTCCAATTCTCTGCATTATATTCACCCACACATTGACCTCAGACATGAATCACTGCCCCCAGCCTCTCCTCGTGCAACATTCTTCACCCATGCTTCACACCATATAAGAGGTTATTAACTATACTCTCATACATTCCCTTTACTTCCATGGACAAAGTTCTTTGTCTCCACAGACTCCGGGGAAATGCTCCACTCACCCCCTTTTCCCTCATCATCTATGATTCACCTCATCCTTCATAGACCCATCTGCTGACATGTCCACTCCCAAATATCTGAATACATTAACCTCCTCCTACTCTCTCCCTCCAATCTGATTCCCAAACTTTCATAAGAACATAAAAAGGGGAACACTGCAGCAGGCCTGTTGGCCCAACTGGGCAGGTCCTTCACAATCCGTCCCACTAACAGAACCTTGCCAACCCAATTTTCAATGCTACCCAAAAATAAACTTTTATGATTCTATTAACTCAAGTGCGAGTTCCACTCAAATCCCAACCCCCTCCTCATGTATTTATCCAACCTAAATTTGAAAAATACCCAAGGTCCCAGCTTCAATAACCCACTAGGCAGACTGTTCCCTCCTCAACTACCCCATTTTCCCAAAAAAATATTTTCCTTTCCCTTTTAAATCTAAACTTATCCCAAATTTTAATCCATTTTGCGGGTTCTCTCTTGGAAAATATCCTCAAGACCTTTTTATATCCCCCTTTTTTAATACCCATCTTCCACTTATATACCTCGGGGTCATGTTCCCCCCCCCTTCTTCGTCTTACAATTGAAAGTAATTTAAGGGTCTTCAATCTTATTCAAGGAAGATTTCTAATGCTATAATTAACTTTTTTCATCGTCGTAATGTTTTCTAACGAAATTTTTATCCATTCTGTAAAATGGAGACCAGAAATTTAGCCGGTAATCTAGGTGAGGCCTTACTAATGATGTATAAAGTTTTAATATAACCCTGACTTTTTTTTTCTTACACTTCTTGATATAAATCCCAGTAATCTATTTCTTTTTTTTTTTCGCAGGCATTGTTGACTTGGTTTGAGATTGCTTTCTTACCATAACTCCCAAATCCTTTTCGCATTCTGGGACGGCTGAGTTCAACATTTTAAGCTGGTAGGTGCTAGGTTATGAACATTCCCCAGCTTTAGAACTTTTCATTTATCACATTGAACTGCATCTCATTTTTCTGACCAGGTTTGGCCTAAATCCTCCTGAAGTTCCGTGACATCTACGTCTGAATCGATTATCCCCCTATCTTCGTGTCATCAGCGAATTTGCTCATATCACTATAATTCCTCGTCAAGGTCATTTATATATATTATAAACAACAAGGGGCCCCAAAAAAACAGACCCCCGTCGAACGCCACTTTTACAGCCCCCCACCAGATTTAACCCAATTTATGCACCCCTCGTTTCCTATTGGAGAGCCATGACTCGATCCATAAAACATTTTTTCCCCCAATGCCGGGGCAGCCACTTTTAACAGTCTCGATGTGGTACCTATCAAAAGCCTTACTAAAACCAAATAAACAATATCGAATTTTTTTTATCATGATCAACTGCCTAAAAAGCCTTACTGAAAAAGTTAATAAATTGTTAGGCAGGAACGCCCCGAATCCATGTTCCTACTTATCTTTCAAGCAAAAGGCCCCTATCCATGTCCTAATTTATACCCCCAACAAGAACAATGTTCTTACCTTTCGGTGTCGGTTCCCTTATTTTCCCCAGTAGTCGACTCACATTCATCGGGTAACAGGGAAACGGTTCGATGTTTCCACAACAGTTCCTTGTTCTTCGTTGATTCTACCTCCCCACCGTCCTCTTGATTCTTAGCTTTGTCTCATGCATTCAGCCACTGTCCAGGTTCCTTTTTTTGGCGGGGGGGTTTAAAAGGAGGATTCAGAATCCTCTTTTTTTCCCCTGTCAGTCGCTGTATCTCAAGCTTAGCTACCTCAGTTCTTCATCTGCTGGTAGAGTAGCTCAAGAGGGTCTTGTTCAGATTCACAGAGAGCACACAAGACCGTTTTTCACTGGTTACAAACCTTGAATCCATTTTGCGGGTTCTATCGAGAGATATCCTCAAGACCTTATTTATATCCCCTTTTAATACCCATTTTCCAATTGTATACCTCGATCATGTCTCGGGTCATTCTACGCCTTATAAGTGAATGTAATTTGGGGTCTTCAATCTTTCTTCGTAAGGAAGATTTCTAATGCTATGTATTAATTTAGTCATTCTACGTTTGAATATTTTCTAACGAATTTATGTCCATTCTGTAATATGGAGACCAGAACTGAGCGGTAATCTAGGTGAGGCCTTACTAATGATATATAAAGCTGTAATATAACCTTTTGGACTTCTGTTGCTAACACTTTTTGGGATATAAATCCCAGTAATCTATTTGCCTTATTACGTACGCTTAGGCATTGCTGTCTGGTTTAATGTTGCTGCTTACCCCCCCCCAACCTTTAATCTGAAAGCTAAGTTCTACTATTTAACCTATAAGTGCTTGGGTTATGGACACTCCCGAGCTTCAGAACCTTGCATTTATCTACATTGAACTGCATCTGCCACCTTTGACCACGAACTAAGTTTGTCTAAATCCTCCTGAAGTTCTATGACATCTATGTTTGAATCAATTACCCTCCTATCTTCGTGTCGTCGGCGAATTTGCTCATATCACTAGTAATCCTCGTCAAGGTCATTGATATATAATAAACAATGGGCCTAAGACTGACCCCCTGGAACACCACTTGTTACAAGTCCCCATTCGGATTTAACCCCATTTATGCACATTCTCTGCTTCCTTTTGGGTGAGCCATGACTCGACCCATGACAGACTTTTCCCCAATGTCATGAGCTGCCACTTTTTTTTTAAAAAAGTCTCTGTTGGGGTCTCTATAAAAAGCCTTACTAAAGTCTAAATAAACAATCAATTCTTTATCATGATCAACAGCCTCAAAAGCTTTACTGAAAAAGGTTATAAATTAGATAGGCAGGAACGGCCCTCGAATCCATGCTGAGTATCATTAATAAAATTTGGTTATCTAGATGGCTTCTAAAAATTCAGCTATAATTGACTCTAATTTGCCTACAAATTGGGGTCAGGCTTATTGGGCGGTAATTTGACGGTATGTCCTGCTTTAAAAATAAATTTTTGGGCCATCTTCCACATATCAGACACTAAACCCATTTGAAGAGATAAATTAAAAATGTTAGATAATGGTTCCAAAATTCCCTTTTTCATTCCTTAAGAACCCCTTTCAAATAGCTCATCAGGACCCAGCGATTTATTTTGTTTCAGCCCGGGCTAGTTGTTTCCTAACCATTTGCTAGTGACTGTGATATTATATAATTTATCTCTTCTGGGCCCCTGTAAAAAATAATTACTGGGGTATTATTAGTGTCTTCCTGTGTGAAACCGGGGAAAATAATTCAAAAAAAAGAGCACATTTCATTCTCTTTGTCAGTAAGATCCCATAATTATTTTTTTGGGGCCTATCTTATCTCTAACTTTTTTTTCTATACACCTGGAAAAAACTTTTTGGGGTTTGTTTTTGAATCCCTAGCAACTTTAATTTCGTAGTCCCGTTTAGCTTTTCTTATCCCCCTTTTTTAAAGTCCCTCTTAATGTCAATATACTGATTCAAGATACCCCCCACCTCTTTGATACGCCTATAAATTCCTTTCTTCTGCCCTAAAAATATTTGAGCCTATTATTCATCCATTTGGGTCATTTCTATTCGATCTAATTTCTTTATATGGGATAAATGTTTTTTGGGGAGCCTGTATAATGTTAAGAAAACTGTCATATTAAACCTCTTCGTTACCCCCAAATCCACAGTTGATAAGTATTCTAAGTCACCTATTCTTTTGTTATCTTCATCACCTTACTTTTTCCCTATATTCACTTTAAATTTTTCTTCTTTTAACACTCTACCAAATTCATCCACCAACCTTTTGCAACTTCTCTTCAGAATCCCCCCAAAAGACAGTGTCATCAGCAAAAAGCAACTGTGACAACTCCCACTTTGTATTTCTTCTTTTTTTTTTACCCCCCACCCTCTTCCCTATACCGCATTTACTTCTTAAACCCCATCTATAAATATATTTAACAACCACGGTAAATCACCCCCTCCTTGTCTAAGGCCCACTTTTACTGGGAAATAGCCCCCTTCCTTCGTACCCCTCTAACCTGAGCCTCACTACCCCCCTAAAACTCTTCACTGCTTTCATAACCTACCCCCTATTCCATACACCGCAACATCTGCCACATTGCCCCCTATCTACCCTATCATACCCCTTTTTCCCAAATCCATAAATGCCAAAAAAACCTCTTTACCCTTATCCAAATACTGTTCAACTATATGTTTCACTGTAAACATTTGGGTCTACCCCCCCCTACCTTTCCTAAAGCCCCCTTGTTCTTTGCTACCCTGTTTCTGTCTTACTCTTAATTCTTTCAATAATAACTCTACCATACACTTTACCAGGTACACTCAACAGACAAATTTCCCCCTAAAATTTTTGCACTCTCTATTGTCATCTTTGCCTTTATACAAAGGAACAATCCCGCCCTGCCAACCCCTAGGTACCTTCCCCTTTCCTTACTTTTATTAAATAATAGCACCAACCACCCAAAACTATATCCCACCTGCCTTTAACATTTCTATCTTTATCCCATCAATCCCAGCTGCCTTCCCCCCTTTTCATTCTACCCACTGCCTCACGAACTTACCCTACCCCAAAAACTGGCTCTTCCACACTCCTAAAAGATGTTATTCCCCTTTCCCCCCGAAATCCGCTTCCCTGTCTTCATCAACATTTAACAACTCCTCAAAATATTCTCTCCATTTTCCCCGATACCTCTAACTCTCCATTTAATAACTCTCCTCTCCTATTTTTAACTGTCAAACCATTTGTTTCCTAGGTTTCCCTCCTTATTAATCTCATTCCAAACTTTTTCTTATTTTCAACAAAATTTGCTGATAACATCTACCCACTCTCTCATTTGCTCTCTTTTACATTGCTTCCCCCTCTCTTAAGCTCTTTTTTTCTCTCCATATACTTTTCCCCTCCTTGCATCACTTCTATTTTTAAAAAACCTTTTCATATGCTAATTTTTTTCCCCCTTACTACTCTCTTTACATCATCATTCCACCAATCCTCCTCTTCCCCCCCGCACACACCCCCTTAACCACAAACTTCTGCTAAACACTCTAACACTACTTTTTTAAATCTACCCCATACATCTTCGCCCCCTTTCACTACACTCTCACTAGCCCATCTATCCCCCAATTTTTTTTTATATCTTACCTTAACTGCCTCCTATTTTATTTATAAACCTTCACCTCTTTTTCTTACTGATTCTATTTTCCTTGTACCCCATCTACCTTTTATCCCACTGTAGATATAACAAAAAAGTGATCGATATATCTGTCGCCCTTTATAAACATCTCCAAGTCTACTCAACAGTTTTTTATCTACCAAAAATGCCCAAAAAACTTGTCATTACTCCCCACATCAAACTTGTATACTTATTTATCCTCTTTTTCTTAAAATATGTATTACCTATAACTAAACCCCCTTTTTATACAAAGTTCAATCAAGGGCTCCCATTATCATTTAAACCCGGCACCCCAAACTTACCTACTACACCCTCTGCATGTTTTTCCCCTTTAGCATTTAGGGGGCCCCCCCAATTCTCTCTCTTGGTTCAAAAAATTCCCATACATTCATCATCTCCCAAAATCTTCTCTCCCCTACCTCCCCTTTATCCAGGTCATACACGCTTATTATGACCCCTTTTCGCATCCGACCCTTATTTTAATCCCCCTAATCCTTAATTTAAAAATTTTTATTCCCTCTTTTTTCCCTTTCCCTAACTGATCCTTCAACATTTTCTCCCCTTCCTTAACTCTAACCCCTCAGATACTCCTGACTTAATCCCCTTTATTTCTCCCCCCCGAAACTCGCCTACCCCCCCTTTAGCTTTGTTTTTTAGGGCCAGGACATTCAACTTCTTTTCATTCATAACATCGGCAATCATCTCTTTCTTATCATCCACTCATCCACGCACATTCAAACAACCCAGTTTTATAAAAATTTTTTTTTTCTTTTTTGTAAATTACAGGAGAAGGGGTTACAGCCCATTGCTCCCGGCATTTTAGTCGCCTCATACGACACGCATTGCTTCCAGGACGGACAAAGTCAAAGGGGACAAAAGTCAGAGCAGTGACATAGTCAGAGCAGTGACAAAAGGCAGAGCAGTGCAAAGTCAGAGCAGTGACAGAGTCAGAGCAGTGACAAGAGACAGAGTAGTGACAAAAGGCAGAGCAGTGACAAGAGGCAGAACAGTGACAAAAAGGGAGAGCAGTGACAAGAGGGGGAGCAGTGACAAAAGGCAGAGCAGTGACAAAAGGCAGAACAGTGACAAGAGGGAGCAGTGACAAGAGGAGAACAGTGACAAAGGGCTTCAGGCGTGTGGTGGGGGTAGGAGGGAAAAACCACGCCACTAACATTAAATTTTAGAATTATAAATTTGAACCCATGCCGGAGTATGCCTGGGGGGGGTTTTTGAGGTCATCGTCCCCGGCCCCGGGCCGGATCAGGCCTCGTGGTGGATCAGGGCCTGATCAAACGGACTGTTCCGCTGGCCGCACGAAACCGATGTACGAAAAAGCCCGGTGCTCGGTACTGACTTTGGTGCCTGTCCCCCCCCCTTTTGAAGGCAAAAGGATCTATTGGTAATCCTTATTATCTATGCTGGGGGGCAGTTGAACAGTCGTTGGCCATTGACCTTACTGTGTTTTGTACTCGTGGCGCCCCCGCTTTTCAATGGGGATGTTGCATCTCCCCCCGAGTCTTTAGCTTTCGAGGGAGTGATTTTTATGTGCAGATTTGGGACTAGTCCCCTTTAGGTTTTCAAGTGTATATTTTCACGTATCTTCTCGCCTGCATTCCAGGAGTACAATTCAAGGGACTCAACCATTTTCAATAATTTAGGTGCTTTATGTACTTATACATGCCAGAAAGTTCTCTGTATATTTTCAAGGTCTGCATTGTGAGACCTTGAGAATATCAACCAAAAGAACAAATTATTTGAAGAGAATCATCAGGGCTTAGCATCTCTAGTTTTGAAGGTTCTCATTATCCATCCTATCATTTTTCTGTCAAATGGGTAGATACATTGTTGTGATTTTTAAAAGTGAGATTCTCTGACATTATCCTTCCGGGCCCTTCACCATAGTTTTTTGCTCTATTGTGTGGGGGGAATTTGTTTTATATTCTGATACAGTTTGAATTTCCTCGAGTTTTCCACAGCGGAGAAATTTGGGGGAAATTTGTCTTCATTGAACTTCATATTGTTTTCTGTGGCCCATTTAAAGATTTGGTTAATGCCTTCTGGGAGTCTTACAGTGTCTTCGATGGCTGACACTGCCATGAAAATTTGGGGGTTTCACCTGAAAATGGGAAACTGTTCTCTGTCTATGTGAAATATGAGGAGGAACAGGACGGGAATGGTATACACTGTGCAAAGAGCTTTACACTGTTGCCGCCTCTGACTTGACTCTTTGATTTACTCTTTGTGTTCTATTTGCTGGGAAGTTATAAATCCGTTTACCCTTTTTTTCATGTTATTCCTTTATCAAAATTTTGTGTTCAATTACCCCATGACCCACTTGTCGAAGGTTTTCAAAAAAATGTGTATAAAACATCTGCTTTTTGTTTTCCTCCAGAGCATCCAAGGCCATCTCATAGTGTTCCATGTTGGGGGGGGGGAACACCTGCTCTAAACACATGTTACCCTGGATTGTAAACTGGTGGCACAAAAATCCCCCCACACACACACACCCTGACATGCAAACACACACACAAACACACGTTGACTGGGGCTGGAACTGCCCCCTGGCATTGAAGGGAGGCGGGCCCTTTTCCATATTGTTCAATTTATTAAACTGGATCTAGGATTTAATAATGTAACGTTATATACTATTTATGTGAAAATTTTTTAAAAAAATCGTTCTATATTTTAAAACATACTCATCAATCTGATCTATTTAATTTATATAAATTATTTGGTTTGTCAATTGTCATGATGATCGACAGTCTCGTTTATCACTATGAATAATGAGACATGGGTTCAGTTACTAATGAACTCTATACATAATTGAATGCTTGTTGTACATAGGTTTTCTTGAACAATTATAATATGAAAGTTTTAGCTGCATTAACTTTAAAATTAGACAGCTGTTTTTCCAGTTTTTATGAATATTTTGCAATTCCCTATTAAAATACGTTTGTATAGGGAAAGAAAAAACACGCACTATATACATGCCAGTCGCAAAATGCATGACGTTAACCTATTCTGATTGAACAAGTACAGTTTAAAAATAAAATTTAAATTTTACCTCATGAAATGAAGAGATTTCTAGTAGTTCACTAGTGTCAGCAAGTTGTCGATAATTGTATTTGAGTCAAGACTCATAAGAAGCCCCCACTTTTCAAGCTGAACTTGGAGGATAGTAGGTTCTGACTAGTGCATGCAGAGTTGAATTGGGGGGTTTCTTGATTGACTAGGGTGCTTTCAGGGTTGGTTTTGGCGTTGGTATTGACTGATAAATTGGTTAAAATGAAAAAATGTTGTTAATTAGCATGTTTTAACAGTTTTTGGTTGGTTCTTATGGCTGAATTTAGAATTTTTGTTCCACTGGTTAGTACAGAACATACTGAGTTGTTTTATCGGGGAAAGTGTCCCAAAATGTGGGTCACAGTAGCTGGAAATCGACTATTAGCCTGGCTTTACCTCCTCCCCACCTTTATATTCTAAATATGGCTGATTTAACTAATTCGGCAACAACAATTGGGCTGCACAATATGCTTGAGAATGATCTTCTAGACGAGAAATGGAAGAAACGTTGATTTTAGAGGGTGACGAAGATTCACAATACATAGCAACTGGGATAGCACAAGTCTGGGGACGTTAAAATGTTGTCTACATTTTTTTTGCGACTCTTATTTTAAAAGAAATAGTTGAATTTAGTTTAACATTATCTGAAGGGCCAAATTTTGGACTATTAGCAGGGTTTTTGGATTAAAATTAACGTTTCTAGCACTGAAGCCACATGTTAGAGAGTGCTCCTACGAGGAAGGAGCTCAGGAGGAGGTACATGAACTTGAGAATCCATGATTAAGTCTCTTTTATTTTGTTTTTAAGAAAAAGAAAAAGGAGAAAAAGGAGGGGAGGGTGAAGGGCAGTTCAGGAGAAGGGACCAGTCTCCTTCTGTGCCCAGAAGACAACCTGACACAGCCAGTAGTGCAGATACAGCATAAATGTGCCATACCCTACCCTTCAAACTGATAGGCAAGTAGACCGGAAAGGGATAAGGATCTCTAGATGATCCGATTCCACGACAATACACTACCACCAAGGACCTCAATGGGAAGGAGATGGACCCCGGAACCCCTTCAGATCTAGGGAAACTACAAAGCCCTAAGGAACAGCCTCCAAAGGCAGAAACAGGAAATGGAAAGTGGAGGGATGGGAGGCGGGAGGAAAGGGAAGGGAGATGGAGAGGATGGGATAGAGAAGAGGGAGGTGGGGTAGTGGAGTTCCGGTCTGAGGAAGACCAAAAGGTCTAATTCCTCAGACCAACCAGCCTCTTCACCATGCCAAGACTCCCCTTGAAGAGGCTGGGTTATGTAACTGATGGGTATCTATATGAGTGGTGAACATGTCATGTAGAACCTTTCAAAGATTTTTATGATATGAGATATTTAGAGCTATTGGTCTATAGGTTTCTTTCAATTTCATTTTATGGCTTTAGTTCTTCCCGCGTTTAGCTTAAGTTCGATGTTTGCTATTTCTCTGACCAGTGCCACCCTCTGCACTAGCTGGAGAGCCTATTTGGTTGTTGTGTGTTACGGGAAAAAAAAAAATTTGTTACTCGAAAGCATTTTCCTCGTTTTGGCTTTAGCCTTTGCCACCTTTTACTTTGTCCACTTCAAATTCCCATTACAAATTTTTTGAATATATATATATCTTCTAGTAATTATTAATTATTACATATCGATTTCTTCTTGAACAAAACTTGACAAAACATTCATTGTGACACCTACATTACACCCCCAAAACCTTTACACATTGAACATTATTTCCCCACTTTTGCAATGAATTTTTCCCCAAAATTTAATATATTTCAATTTCCTTTCACAGAATCTCTCTAATTAGCAATTACTTTTAAATTCACATGAATAAATTTTTAAAATCTTGGTTTTTATTTTGTTGTAAATTTTTTTTTTTCCTTTTCCCCTTTATAAGCCCGGGAAAAATTTAAACCCCCTTTATATTCATATTATCCCAAGTACATTTAAACTTCTTATAGTATTATGATTTCTTTCTTTGTTTTTTTAAATTTTTTTTAAAAAAAAACTGAATAAGTTCCTTGGGGTTTGCTTTTATTTTTTTTTTTATAATATGCTTTTAAAAAAGGGGTTTGGGATTCTTACTTTTTTTCCCCCAAAAGAAAAAAAAGGAAAATTTCCCCCAAAATTTAAAAAACTTTTTTTAAAAGGGGAAAAGGAATTTAAAAATTTTTTTTTGTGGCAAATGTTTTAGAAAAAACAAAATTTAAAATTTTAAATTTTTGAAAAAAGTTGGAATTTTTTCCTTTTGTTGGTTTTGAAAAGTTGGGGGATTCCTTGGTTTTTTAAAATAATTTGGGGGGAAAATTTCCCCTGATGTTTTTATGTCTTCATCATCTGATATCATTTCACCATTTTTCGACCTAGTTAGCAGTTGTTGTATATATTGCATGAAAAGTACTGGATCAACTCTAGGGCTTTTTATCTGGATGCCCGAAATAAAGGGCGCCCGGGGGGCCCTTTTTTTTTTTCATTTTTTAATTTTCCCAGTATCTCTATAATCTGTTTTTTTATATTCTTCAAATTTTTCTTTTTAAAAAATTCCCAAATCTTTCACTTCCCCCGTCATTTAAAAAAATCCCTTTCCCAAAACCCTTTCATTAGTTCTTAAAAACAAAACGATGGGCTCGAACTGTCATGCAAGATTAAAGGCGTCAGGTTGGTCTCAACTTCATATTCATCCATAAAAAAGTTATAATGACGTCTAACTAGGCATTTCACCTAATAAAAAATATAAATGTTCTCATCAGCATCTTCAATTTTCCCAAAAAAATATTTCTTCATGAACAATTTCTCCTTCATGAAATTGAAAAATTTTTTTAGCAAAGGGATAAATTTTCGTCAAGATAAAAACCAATCTCCATTTGACAAAAGTCATTGCAAAAAAAAATTTTCTTTCCATTTTTATTCCTAATTTGTTCAGCATCTCATTTACCATGTGGAGTTTCATATAACATAAACATACTTAGTAAATTTATACTCACTGATGTGATGTTAAGTTCAGTAATTTTGTGAAAGTTTCCAACATTGCTCAGAACAAATTTTGTCTATGGCCTCCCAAATATATGGGGTTGCTTGTCTTACTCCTTCATCACTAACTTTCACAAAATTCCTTTGTTTGTCCCCCCAATTCATCATCATTATACTTAAGAACTGTGGTAATTTTCTTCACTTGCTTCCCTTTTTTTTGTATCAAATTTACTCTTCAAATCATTTTTTTTCCACTTCATTTACACTACATTCCTTTGCTGTTCGATCATGATTGATAATTCTCATTTTTGCTGTCTTAAAGTAATCAGTAACCAGGAATTCTCTGATTTGTTTAAGTAAATCTGTTTTATATTTCTTAGTACTGCTATCAATGTCTTCCTTCACAACCGTGATAAATATTTTGGCTGTAAATTATCTGGCAATAACTTTACAAAATAAACATCCTTTATTGATAAATTTAAGGCTTTAAATCCAAAAAATATTGATATATTAATTTCTTCTTCAGATGTCTCAAAATAATCAATGTCTGACACAAATTTTCCCAAATTTAAATTTCCTTCTTTCGTAGGAAGATGGGGCTCAGTTACTGTAAGTTTTTTTGAGCATTTGCTCATTTTCAGAAACCCCTTTGAGCTAATATCATCTTATATTCCTCAGGATGCAATTTTTCCTCATTACTTTTTAAAAAAGATCATCTTTAAAATCTTAGCATAAACGCCCGGGGTTTAAACCCCCAAGGGCTCCAAGTTTTTGAAAACATCAATATATTCCCCATATTTAATTGGTATTTTATATAAATATGGGATTATTTCTTCTTCCAAGTTTTGAATCACTAAATTAGCAGTAACAAAGGTTTTGTGATCGGGGCAAATGCACTATTGGAATTTTTTGGGAAAAGCAAGCAGATCAGTATTGTTCACATTTTTTTTCAAATAATCAAAATTTTTTTTAACTATTTTAACAATCCCAGTCAGAATTCATTTTTAAAAGACTTCATAAATCCACAAAAAATTTTCTACGTGTTGAAGAACCTTTTGTTTTGGTGGTGAGCCCAAGATGTTTAAATATATTCTAATTTGGGATATTGCTCATTTTGCATATTGTGGCAAAGACTTGCAGTTAAAAACAATATCGAAAATTTTTTTGGGCCCCCTTTTTTAGAAAAAGACACTAAACCAGATTTTGTTCTATAATGTGGAAAAATCTGTTCTAATCTTGGCTCTTTTTCTGGTACCAAAATTCAATATTACTTATAAAAAAAGGTTTTCGTTAATTTATCAAATTTTTTAAAAAAGGTATTGGGTAAGAACTTTAGACTTTTGTTCAACTTGAGAATCATTAGATGATAAAGATCTAGCATAATGAACATCATCTCACCCCAGTTAATTTGTACCATACCAGCTAATTTAAAAAAATTTTTTGCCATTTAGTTTCTTTGTATTCTTTTTAAAATTGTTAAAACCCATCCTTCGAAAACGGGGAAAAGGGATCAAAAAAAGTTATCTGCAGTTAACAGCATTCCATTAACCTCTAAAAGAAATTTTTTTTCAACAGATGAACAATGTTACTTTTTTTTTGGGTAACAATATTTTTTTCCATAATGTGTGTTTGTTAGTTCTCTTTTTTTTTTTTAAGAAAAAATAAGTTCTTTGATCCTTCTAAATCTGCAAATTTTGGCAAAATAAGTAAAATATAAATATCCATATCATTAAATGGCGGGGGAGTTAAGGTAGATGTAGAGCTGTCTAACTTTTTCTGACCTTTTTTCCCCTTTAAAAAAATAAATATTTTCATCTTTTGCAAGTCCTTTTTACAGTTCCTAAGTAAGTTTAGGACCGGTCAGGGGCCGGGGGCCGCGGGGTCCCCCAGGTAGACTCCCCCAGGAACTGGTACAATAAACTTCTGGTTCCCCCGTTTCTGAACTACCCCCGAGACATCTTCAAAGATGTTCAATGAAAAGTTTTTCACACAGATTACTCCCCTTACAATGTTGCCCCAAAAAAACCCAATACTTGTGTAATTCGAGAAAGTTCCATCATGTAGCGTGACTAACATACTCAGCAATTCTTTCTCTGTGAAAATAAGTTATCTAACAAAAAAAAATTTTTTTCCTGGTGTTGCTTTTTAAAATTTTAAATTTGGAGGAGGTGATATGGAGCATGGTTTTGGGGGAAAAGGTAACCACGGGAAAACCCCGGGGCCCATTTTGCGAATGTCTAAGACCCCCAGGCCCCTTTCCCCAAAAAAAATTCTTTTTATTTTCAATTAATGGGTATAAAACCCACCCCCGAGAGTATCCAAAACAAATTTTACTGTAGATATTTCCTGCCTTTTTTATTATGATCTTTTACAATGAACTCCCAGAGTCCCCTCCCAAAACCCCCCTGCATCTGGTAATGAATTTATATTTAATGGTAAAAAAGGGGGTTTATTTTTTTTTGGGATTCCCGGGGTGTCAAGTTCCTTATGTAGTCTATCAGCCAAGTCTCTTAGTGAAAAAAGGGTTTTTTTGCCTTAAGGTTCTGTAGTTTTAACAATTCTTTCATTAGGTTTTTTATTTCAACTAAAATTCATTACCTGACTTAGGTAACAGAGAACAAAATATGGCAGAAGAAACTGGTTTTTTTAAAATCCCTACTGACGAGAATATTTTCATTAGTGACCAACAATGGAAGTCCTTCTAGTTCCTGATTTAATGTTTTAGACCGTAAAAGATATCTGACAACATCACAAACATTACTTGTACTTAAAAATGGGGTCTCTATGAGGGTTTTTCAGTATTGTTAAAAATTTGTCCCCGGGAATCTTTACCCCAAAAGAAAGAAGAAACTTCAAATTTTAAATTTTGGGGGACATAATTAAGTGTAACTTTTACCCGAAATGGTTTGTCACTCATGGGAAAAAGGGTACCCACCTTCATCAAGCCTCTTTAATGTATTTTTACATTTTCTGCAATAGACTTGTTTAACAAAATAAAAAAAAATTGTTTTTTAGTCTTACAAAAAGCATGCCACTTTAATTTTTCCCCCTTTTGTTCTTTTTGTTTATCATTATGTGGAATAAAAACATCGAAGAAAAGCAGCTGCTGATCAATGATGTATTCATAAAACCATCGATAAAAGTTTTCCTTTTATTTGAATGAACATTTTCTACATCTGGTAAAGTTTTTTTATAAAACTTTATGTTTTTATATTGATGTTGAGTCATTCTCTTTTTGGTTTTTTAGGAAAAATTGTTTTCCCCGTAGTAATCCCGTGCATAAACCCAGCAGGGCAAGCCCCCCCCATCAACCCAAACATTCCACTTGGGTTTACAATCCTCTAGTCCAGTCCAAAAATCCCCGGGAAGAATTTAAAAAAAAATGTCCATTAACCTAAATGGTAATCCTGATTTCACTGGCAAAGGAAGATAACAAGAAGAAAATAAATAAATCTTGACTATGTTCTTGGGTTTGGGGTTCAAAAGAACACCCCGGGTCCTGCATGAGGAAGCAGGTTGAGCTGCTTTAAAAAAAAACATCTTTCATATTTCCCGGCACAGTGTTTTTTTTCTGCCCCCCAAATTGTTGAACAAATATACCACATGTACTTAGCCCTATTTGAGCCCCTTTAAAAAATCTTTTTTATAGGATGCTCTCATCATATCTATAATTTAAAAACAAAAAAAACATTTTTTATTATAAATTTTTTTCCTTCCTTCATATTCTGCAGCACTGAAAATTCATTTTGTTGAGGGGAAAAGGAAATTTAACCCAATACTAATATGAAACCCCCTTTTCAGATATATTCATGATGGAAATTTTCGGGAAAATTTCCCTTTAAAAAAAAAGTAAACATTTTGCCATTTCAAACTGGAATTTTTTTAACTTTTCTTTAAATTTTGAAACGGGGGAAAAATTTTGATATCCCCAGACTCAGCAGTTCGCAGTAAAAACCAAAAAAATTTTCCCTGTTGCTGAAAAAAAACAAATATCCTTCAAAAAAATCGGGAAAAAACTTTCCCCCCAAATCCCTTCAGATTAATGAACTGCCCCCCCGGGTTTTTTTAGGAGTGGGCCCTGGGATCATACCAGCAGCGAGGGGCAAACATGCACAGTGTCTCTCCTTGTGGGACATCAGGTCCTCTTGTCAAGAATTTTAGCATAAAGTTATGTGATAAACTGCATTAAAGCCAATTCCATTACTGTCCTGTTTGGGCTGGATCTTGTTTTTTACTCTTTTCCCCAAGTCTTGAATATTCTTAAGATCTTCCTTTGAAAAACATTTGTTATTATATACACTTAGAGAAGGCCCCCAAATGGCCCCAACTCTTATAAAAAGTCTTTCTGTAGAGAGATTTCTTAAGCCCTTTAATGAATGCTACTTCTGTTGCTCCCATCATCAGCATTCGGGAGCAGTTCTTTCATTATTCCACTATCACATGGATAGCCCTTCAAGTATGTTTCGGGGGTAGTTAAAGGTTCATTCGGGCCCAAAAATGATCCTGTTTGAAGAGTTCTCAATATATTGTCTTGATTTAGTTTTTTTTTCCTAACAATTTTCCCATTTCCTGTAAAAGAGAAATTTTGTTATGCAAACAGTAAAATTTTTCCCCGGGGCTGGGGCAGAAACCCATCACAGCACAACTTGCTTATAGGATACAGATAACCAGAAATCTGGAAGGTGCAGCTTGTGAAGAGAAAACTGACAGTCATTGAACCAATATTTAAAGTTTTAAAACATTAATGTTAGTAGCTTGGAAATTTGCAATATTTCTGATTCACTTAATTTTCTGATTCATATTTCTCTTTCTTGCATATAAGAACTTGGCACATCACGTCCCTGGAAGGTTGCTTCAATACCTAGAGCTTCCATGAGATCCTGGTACATGCCCACCCCCTTCCTTCCACTGAAAATAAACCCGGGTGAGCAATCGGTCACTAGAAAGTGAAAAAACAGCTGGTTCCATAAAGCCATGTTTTGTAAGCAAGTTTTTTTCACTTCTTAGTTTCACTGGCATTCTAAAATATCGGGTTCAAAGGTGAATCATTTTCCCCCAAAATATTTGTATATTTCATGACACATTTTTTTTATGTTCCCCTACTGGTGACAGTTTAGCTAGTATTTTAAGCTGTTGACACCCCTTTTTTATAGGCAGTTTTTTTTTGTCCACAATAATCCAAGTTTTTTAATTACTGGATTTTGTAAGCAAACTGTTTCGTTGAGAAAAAGCAACAAACTGGTGCTGCTTACTAGATCTTTGAAGCCCTGGTGAACACATATCGAGGTTTTGAAAATGTAATAGATTTTAGTATATTTTAGTTTATCCTCGTCATGCCTGGGTACACACTTGAGAATTATTGTGCATCAGTTTTCAGTTTTTCCATAAAAGAGGCCAGTCAAGGGCTTGGGCATTACTGGAAAAAATGAGACATTCCTGATTCTCTCTGCAATATTATCTTTTTCCCATCATTATTTTTTTTTGCAATGTAATGCAATATTTCAAAAGCTCTTTCAGCAGCACAATTATGGCAAAGTAATGCAGTGACAGTTTCTCCCCCTGGCAATCACAATTTTGTAGGAATATTGAAGAATTCTTTTTCCCAAACCCAAAAGACTCATATGCCTGTTATAACGATAGAATGTTTTTTAATAAATAATGATTCGGGAAATCTTTCATCATCAAGACTGAACTTTTTTTGAAATTCTGCTCTTTGGGTCTATTAGGTCACTAGGAACTTTTTAATTTTCCATTAGGTTTGTAGGAATGCAACATATATTTTGTAGCTCTTCAAAACACGGTCTTTTAAAGTATCAATAATATGCAATGTCAACTGGTTTATCTTCTGTGCAGTAACAAATTGTTCTGATATATTTGGAATAAAGTACTCGGGAAAGAAAGAGATTTTGGGGTAATCATGTTTTTATGTTGTTAAAAGAATAAATATTCTTTGGTAGCATTACCCAAATTAGCAAGCCTTCAGATTCCATTAAATTTTCCATGTATTAAAAAGAAATTTTTTCCTATCTCTGCATTTTCCCCTTAAAAAACGATTCTTCTAAAACACAAACACTCAATGAACACCACTTGTCCCGGCTTCAAAAAAGACTTGCAGATCTTTACTGGCAATACTTTCATAAAATTGCTTTGCAAGGTTTAGTACTAGACTCCCCTTCTGAGTCACACTTAATAGGCCAAATACAGTAATATGGACATTTCTGACTAAGGCCTAGTATTTTCAAAGATGATAAAAGGCTGCAATAAGCAGCATTTACAGCATCACTCATCAAAGTTTCATTCCAGTCTATCCCTTTTCCTTTCCCGGTCATCCTCAGTCTGTGTCTTAAGTTTTTACGGTCAGAAGCTACTTCAAAACAACCATTTACTTGTACTGGCAGAGGTGTAGTTACTGGCAATGGTAGAAAGCAATGCATATGACTCTCCTTGAAAAACCCCATCAGGAAGTTCTAAAAGTTTAATGGGTTGCCAGCCACCCAGTTTCCTTCTTTAATGGCACTGCAACAGCACTCAGGGAAGAGCTCCCCCTGAAAGAACTTCAGAAAATCTAAATGATTTCATTACCACAGTGCCATGATGTAAGCCAGTTGACAGTCCAGTTATTGATCAATGTGACACAATTTTCTACCTTCCTCTGAACACACTACATTTATTTCTGAAAAGTGGTTCTTGAAAATAATCTCCATTCCAAAAAACCATTATTAAATAAGTTAGAAACTTTTTTCATGATAGTTTCATCTGTTTCATTGCTAAAGACAGGGTTTCCAGGGAGAGAGGGTTTCCTTTTGTGCTTGAACTTTCGAAAAAACAGCACTTTCTCGGGATGGTGATAAAGCAAATTTATTCAAATGAAAGACTTTAATTTCTTTTACAGACTGAGAAAAAAGAAAGAAATTTCCCCCTATTATCTTGCTAAACATCTTAAGAAGTTCAGTCTTTTCCCTTTGGGGTTTTTGTAACTCACACTGCTAATATCACTACTCCTTGCTTGGGTTTCCCAGTTCGTAAAGGAAAGCGAAAAAAGTGCCATCAAATTTCTTGGTCTGTTGGATATTACAACCAAAAACATTAAAGGGTTTTTAAATTCCCCGTGAATTTTTTGGGATTTTTTAAACTTCTCTCATTGGAAAAGTTGACCTCACTCCGGGGTTTTGGTTATTGCTATCTAGGTAAGTCAGGTGTAATCAAATATAATATAATTAGATCCATGTAATACTAGGTAGATCAGTGGGGTTTTTAAAAAGGGGAAGAAAATCCTAGCCCAAAATTTTTTAAATTTTTTGGGACTGATGTTCCTTAGTTCCCCCTCCTAATTTTCGAAGATTTAAAAAATCATCTTCGTGAACATGGCATCATTATAAGCCCACAATGCTGGCCCTTTGGGAAACTCTTGCAATTTATTGTTTATAAGCCTTGTGTGCGCATCTTCATTGGACGTTCATCATAGAAAAAGGAAATAGTGGTAGCACAAGCATCATCTGCATTTTGTACTAACCCCTTAATTACTGCAACACCATCACGATACTCCCGGAGTAAGTTGTGGAGACGTGAAATGGTGGTTCATGTTGACCCCACTCCATGAATGCCTCTTCTCCAGCCAAAAAATGTTTTTTTAAAGGGGGTGCTACCCCAAAGCTCTTGCTAGTTCAGATCCAACACTGCTATGAATACTTTCCCCGAGTTCTTCACTGCCCAGCCAGTCACAAGACTGTTCTGAATATGTAACTGCCTATTAAATTAGCTCTAAACTTCCATCACTGTTTTCCACGGGCAAAAACCCAACCAGATGGAGGAATATCCGGGAAGGGAAATTTACCAATTCATGAAGAACATGTATAACTATTCTCCTGTCATGATCAACATCTGCATCTCTTCCTGAACTATGGGTGCTCTTCAATTTGTCTTAAAATTTTTAAGAAAAATTTCCTTTGACTGGGTTTCAAAACAGCCTAAAGCCCCAAAAAAGAAAATATTACGAATTCAAATGGTAACTGATACATGTATGGAAAAAATTGGAAAGTCTCCCACTTGTCGTAAGATGTACACTTGTTTTGGGTCCTTAAAACCCGGGAAGTTCAGTAAACACACATGGTGTTGTTGACAATGGGGTAAATTACCCGGAGTATTAATATACTCTGAAAGTTTTTTTGGGGGTTTTTTTTTATTATTTAAAAATTTTCCCCCTTTTATTATATCCCTTTAAATATTTTTGTAAATGTTTAAATTTGACTTTGTTAACACTGGGTTTTGTTTCCCAAAGCCAAAGTTGGGGCAACATTGGGAATATGAGAGCACTGTGGCAAGGGTACCTCTGAGCCCAGAAATTCTTGAAGTGACTGTAACTTTTCATATGTTGAGGACTGTATGCCTCAGAAGATGTTGCCCAGATCAAAGTATCAGGATAACTTTCTGGTTTTGATGTTATACCATAAACAAATTTAAACACAAGCTTCACATATCTTCTGGCAGTCAGGTCTGCGATTTATAGCATTTTAAGCAATGCTGCTGACTTTGTTACCCCCATTCTCAGATAAAGGCTTTGCATGCAAATTTTTGGATAATTTGAAAGAAATCACTTATAGGCATATTCTGCCCGTTCTCATTCCCAAGGTTTGTAAAAAGGGGTAATATTTAAGAAAACAGGGTCGGGGGGTTTTAAAACTTCTGAAATCAATACATCGTTATCAACATCCTCCGGATCGTAAACTGATTAGGGCGGAAAAAATTGCCACTTATATTTGCAACAAATCTCACTAATTTTAGTTTGGGTTTTGAATTTCTTCATTACTTTGCAGAAATTTGTCTTCAATAACATATAACAAGTTTTGTTTTTATCCCTTTTCGAGTATGTGTTTCTCAGTGCAAGTAAACACAACATTTCCTTTGACAGTTCAATTTGGGACCCAGATTTTTTGCAAGCTGTCCCATAAGCTTTTTTAATGGTACTATCAAAGTTTTAGGGGAAACTTACAGGAAAGTTTTAACCCTTTGGGAAAAATTTTTTACAATTATTAATGTTATATTTTCAACATTATTTTCCCCATATTTTTAAAATGTTAATTTCTTTTAAAAAAGTTCCTTAATTTGTGGCTGAAGATTGTGTATTTCAGTAACATTAATTAAGGGATGAACCTGTTCATCACTTGTTGGAAATTTAAAAGTGACTGAAAGATCATGACTATCATTTAGTTTCAACACTTTGATCCCAAAACCTGAGATACACCTCTAGCATCTGAAGTAATTTAAAAAAGTTTTTGTAATTGACATGTTGGAAAGGTCTCTGGGGGACTTGGTATTACTTGGGCATTTAAAAGCTTCGGCCTTTTACAGCTGTTTAGATAAAGGGGATTCCAAGTTTTGCACAATAATTGCAGATGAAAGATCCAAAGCCGTAGAATCTAAAATTCCAGTGTTAGGTACTAATGTTTTGTTCTTTTTCAGTTTGAAGATCTAAATGTTTATAACTGACCATACTTTAGGGAAAACATTCCAACTGCTGCTGGGGATATTTCATGATTGTTGGACAAAGGGAAAACTCTGGAGAGCAAAACTGAACCCCATGTTCACTACGAGAGAACGTTTTCAACTGTGACACACCTGTAAAAAAAAATTTTTTTTATGAAATGTATAATTACAAATATAATATATAATTACATATTCAACAAGCACTCAAAATGGTCTTGCAACTTTCATACTTAAGGTCTTTTTCTGTAGTTTCTAAATTTCATTGAAAGCCAAATATCTGAATATTTTCCATCTGTTTTTAAAAAGGGGGAAACCCTCATGGGTTTTGGGCCCCCAAAAATTTTGGGGAAAGGGTCACATTATCCATCCTATAATTTTCCTAGCAGATCGGTAGATACACTGTTGTGATTTTTTAAGGCAAGACCCTTTGACATTATAAAACCCCAGGTCTGAAGCACCCCCCAGTCCTTGGGTTTTCCCGGGGTTCACCAAAGCGTTCCCCGGGTTTCACCTTAAACGACAGTTTTCCAAAAAAAGTTGGCACGGTGCAGTCTTTCGCAGGAATTAAAAAGAAAAACCCAATAGCTTATGCTAGCCGTTTTTCCAAATTTTTAAATCAATTACTCTGTGACAGAGTTTGAAGCCTTAGCCACCCCCCGGGCTTTGAACCACTTCAGAGACATTATTTACCAGTACCCCACCCCAAAATTTACAGGGGTCATCTGCCGTTTTACCCCTTTTTTCAAACAAAAAAACTTTTGGGGAAAAAATGCTTGGTGGTTTTCACCTTTAATGACTAAAACCCCGGGGAAATTCTCCTTTTTGGGGAAGCAAAATGTGTAGCTGATGCCTTTGTCGGGGGATGGGGTTTTTTCATGCAGACAACTCATTTCCGTGGAGGACCTAAAAGAGCCCAATGGCAGGACCCGGTGTGGTCACCAGTCTGTTTCCCCGCCCAAAAAGGGGGACATTGGCCTCCCCGGGGCAAGTCCCCCGGGGCCCCCTAACAGACAGTGGTCAATCAAGGGGTACTGTGTTGTGTTTTTTCCACTAGTGGACCCCGGCAGAACCATACACCAACTGGTGATCCCGGGAGCCCCCGACCCAAGACCCCAAAAAAGGACCGCAGCATCAAACAGGCAAGAATGACATATTTCGGGCCCCCAAGATGGCAGCGGAAATTGCCAAGTATGTACACCAGTTGTTTTTTTCTTACAACACAAGGGTACTGTAATGGGTCCCAATCCCATTCTGGAAATAAAAACCCTTACAAAGGAGCCCCCCCGGGAGAACCCGGGGGACCTGTTGACGAACTTCTGAAACCCCCGGGGAAAAAGGGGAATAAAAAACCTGCTTGTAATGGTAGATAACTTGACGCGGTACTGCGAGTTAGTACCCCTCCCTGACAAAAAAAACTGGGCAGTCGCAAATGCTTTCTGTGAGCGATCGTTTTTTATAATACCTGCCCACATGTTCTCCTGTCAGACAATAGGTCAGTTCATAAATGCCACGAAAAAAAAGGGTCTTTTTTTCCCGGTTTAACATTCCCAAGCACCAGTAGCTCCCCCCTCCCCCGCGAGTAATGGTCTTGCTGGCCAAAACTGGGAAAAAAAAAACCCGGAGGTGCTCAGAGTAACAGTTTCCCCCCTTGTCTACATGGGATGAGGCTAACCAGATGTTCAGTGTCATTTAACTCTTCCTTCAACAGCCGTTTGGGAGACACCCCATTTTGCCTTGTACGGCTAAGATAAGCGTTTTTGTATGAAATTCTGTTTGCTCCGCCTAGTCCAACTTATGACAAAATAACACCTGTATAGTTAAGATGCGGACCCACAGCTTGTCTTCCAACAGTCGGGGAACTTAATAAAAACCACAGATAGGTTCGCGTCTGATCACAACACCCCCCTAAGGAAAGTAAGGTGGAACCAGGTTGCAAAATTTGTTCTCAACCCCCCGCAGACCCTTTCTCCCGGGGAATAAGTTCGAGGGGAGGGGGATCTCTACAGGAACTATCAGAGAAGTTCACCTTTACCACATGAAGTTTTTTTGATCATGTGCAAGCTGAAGCAGAGCTGGGGAAAAAAAGTGCATTGCAAAGCCACAATCAGACTCAAACTAGTGACAACCCCCTCTAGTTCTTCCCCCCCCTACCACTACGACAAATGAAGTCCCCCCAAAAGGGGGCCCTTTTTAGGGCCCCGATCAGCTTTTTTGTCGGTCACACTTTCGAATGTTTTTGCAAAGTCTGTGTATACTACATCTACTTTTGTTAATCCTCTATACATCCAGGACTTTGTCAATGGTCTAGAAGCTGGGACAGGCGAAGCAATTGCTCTAAACACGTGTTGGCCTGGGTTGTGCAACTGATTTAAAACTAGGTGGTTGGCGATCTTGCTTTTAGAACATTTTCAAATTTTTTTTGCATGTGAGATTTTAGTGCCATCGGTTTGTAGTTCTTTGCAATTGTTTTTCTGCCACCTTTGTAGAATTTGGATGTCTGTTGTTTTTTGTGAGTGTGGATGACCTGAGTCCATGCTCCCCCTTTTCCCTAGAATGCTGAAGGATATGACAGGGGCTTCTTGCAGTTCTTGATGAACACAGAGTTCCCTGAGTCTGGGCCTATGGCAGAGTGCATGGGGGTGTCTTTTTTGCCTTTTCAAAGTCTTGTGGTGTTAGGGTAATTCAAGTTTTAGAAATGACCAGATTTTTGGGTCTCGTTCATAAAGAATTCATTTGGGAAAGTCGATCTTTAGTCTGGGAAAGGGTTCACTGAACACTGATCGTATGAGACTTTTATCTCACTATTTCTTGGTTGTCATCTTTTATGTTCCATCTCGCCAACAGGGGCCCAATACTGGATGCTGTTTTTTTCCCTTTGATTTGGCTTAAGAGAAGAAGAATTTTGCTTTTTCTTTCCCTTTTTGGTTTTAGTTCTTCCTGCGATTTTTTCCTGTAAGATTCCTTCAGCTAAAGTTCGATATTTTATTTTTCGACCAATGCCTCCTTCGTATTTTAGTATATTGGCCCCCCTCAGCACTCTGTGATTCTTCGCCTTCGTATAGGGAGTGTCTTTCTTTTTAGTTTACATTTTATCTTTCTTTTTTTTAAAGCAGTGTTCCCTTTAGCAGATCTCAAGAACCACAATTAATTATTTTTTGGCAAAGGTTGGATCGTGTTTTTTAGGATATCTTCCCAGCTTGTTTTATTTTGGACATGGTTGACTTGTTCCAAAATTTTGTTCTTGTTATTGAAGCTGAATTTTTGGGAAAAAACCCCATGATTGATCACATTTTGCT